>SJYC01149272.1:0-85139 GCA_006408675.1 Madoqua kirkii | reverse complement strand
TGCCTTGGTGTGTTAGCAGAAAAGCTAAGGGAATGGATTAAATATTAAATAGATTAAACTGAGTTTGTTGTTCAGTCCTTCAGCTTTGTCTGACTCTTTGGATATCATGGACTGCAGCATGCTAGGCTTCCCTACCCTTCATCATCTTCTGGAGCTTGCTCAAACTGATGTCCATTGAGTGAGTGATGCCATCCAACCATCTCATCCTCTGTCGTCCCTTCTCCTCCTGCCTTCAGTCTTTCCCAGCAACAGGGTCTTTTCTAATGAGTCAGTTCTTCGCATCAGGTGGCCAAAGTATTGGAGTTTCAGCATCAGTCCTTCCAATGAACATTCAGGACTGACCTCCTTTAGGATGGACTGGTTGGATCTTCTTGCAGTCTAAGGGACTCTCAAGAGTCTTCTCCAACACCACAGCTCAAAAGCATCAATTCTTCAGCATTCAGCCTACTTTATGGTCCAACTCTCACATCCATATATGACTACTGGAAAAACCATAGCTTTGACTAGACAGACCTTTGCTGGCAGAGTAATGTCTCTGCTTTTTATTATGCTATCTAGCTTTATCAAAGCTTTTCTTTCAAGGAGCAAGCGTCTTTTAATTTCATGGCCATAGTCTCCATCTGAAGTGATTTTGAAGCCCAAGAAAATAAAGTCTCTCACTGTATCCATTGTTTCCCCATCTATTTGTCATGAAGTGATGGGACTGGATGCTGTGATCTTCATTTTTTGAATGTTGAGTTTTAAGCCAGCTTTTTCACTCTTTTCTTTCACCTTCATCAGGCCCTTTCAAGCCCCAGGCTCTTTAGTTCCTCTTCACTTTCTGCCATTAGGGTGTTGTCATCTGCATATTTGAGGTTATTTATATTTCTCCCAAAAATCTTGATTCCAGCTTGTGCTTCATTCAGCCCACCATTTTGCCTGATGTACTTGCATGTAAGTTTAAAAAGTAGGGTGACAATATACAGCCTTGACGTACTCCTTTCCCAAACTGGAACCAGTCTGTTGTTCCATGTCCAGTTCTAACTGTTGCTTCTTGACTTGCATACAGGTTTCTCAGGAAGCAGGTAAGGTGGTCTGATATTCCTATCTCTGTAAGAATTTCCCACAATTTTTTGTAATCCACACAGTCAAAGGCTTTAGCGTAGTCAATGAAGCAGAAGTAGATGTTTTTCTGGAATTCTCTTGTTTTTTCTATGATTCAACAGATGTTGGCAATTTAATCTCTGGTTCCTCTGCCTTTTCTAAATGTAGCTTGAGCATCTGGAAGTTCTCAGTTCACATACTGTTGAAGCCTAGCTTGGAGATTTTGAGCATTACTTTGCTAGTGTGTGAAATGAGTGCACTTGTGAAGAAGTCTGAACATTCTTTGGCACTGCCTTTCTTTGAGATTGGAATGAAAACTGACCTTTTCCAGTCCTGTGGCCACTGCTAAATTTTCCAAATTTGCTGACATACAGAGTGCAGCACTTTCACAACATCATTTTTTAGGATTTGAAATAGCTCGGCTGGAGTTTCATTACCTTCACTAGCTTTCTTTGAAGTGATGCTTCCTAAGGCCCACTTTGGATTCCAGGATGTCTGGCTCTAGGTGAGTGATCACACCATTGAGGTTACCTGGGTCATAAAGATCTTTTTTGTATAGTTCTTCTGTATATTCTTGCCACCTCTTTTTAATATTTTCTGCTTTGTGCCCATCTTTGCATGAAATCTTCCCTTGGTATCTCTAATTTTCTAAAAAAGATCTCTAATCTTTCCCATCCCATTGTTTTCCTCGATTTCTTTGCTTTAATCGCTTTGGTTCAGTTCAGTTCAGTCACTCAGTCGTGTCCAACTCTTTGCGACCCCATGAATTGCAGCATGCCAGGCCTCCCTGTCCATCACCAACTCCCGGAGTTCACTCAAACTTATGTCCATCGAGTCGGTGATGCCATCCAGCCATCTCACCCTCTGTCATCCCCTTCTCCTCCTGCCACCAATCCCTCCCAGCATCAGAGTCTTTTCAATGAGTCAACTCTTTGCATGAGGTGGCCAAAGTACTGGAGTTTCAGCTTTAGCATCAGTCCTTCCATAGAACACCCAGGACTGATCTCCTTTAGAATGGACTGGTTGGATCTCCTTGCAGTCCATGGGACTCTCAAGAGTCTTCTCCAACACCACAGTTCAAAAGCATCAATTCTTTGGCACTCAGCTTTCTTCACAGTCCAACTCTCACATCCATACATGACCACTGGAAAAACCATAGCCTTGACTAGATGGACCTTTGTTGGCAAAGTAATGTCTCCGCTTTTCAATATGCTATTTAGGTTAGTCATAACTTTCTTTCCAAGGAGTAAGTGTCTTTTAATTTCATGGTTGCAGTCACCATCTGCAGTGATTTTGGAGCCCAGAAAAATAAAGTCTGATACTGTTTCCACTGTTTTCCCATCTATTTGCTATGAAGTGATGGGACCAGATGCCATGATCTTCGTTTTCTGAATGTTGAGCTTTAAGCCAACTTTTTCACTCTCCTCTTTCACGTTCATCAGGAGGCTTTTTAGTTCTTCTTCACTTTCTGCCATAAGGATGGTGCCATCTGCATATCTGGGCTTATTGATATTTCTCCTAGCAATCTTGATTTCAGCTTGTGTTTCTTCCAGCCCAGCGTTTCTCATGATGTACTCTGCATAGAAGTTAAATAAGCAGGGTGACAATATACAGCCTTAACGTACTCCTTTTCCTATTTGGAACCAGTCTGTTGTTCCATGTCCAGTTCTAACTGTTGCTTCCTAACCTGCATATAGGTTTCTCAAGAGGCAGGTCAGGTGGTCTGGTATCCCCATCTCTTTCAGAATTTTCCACAGTTTATTGTGATCCACACAGTCAAAATCTTTGGCATAGTCAATAAAGCAGAAATAGATGCTTTTCTGGAACTCTCTTGCTTTTTTCATGATCCAACAGATGGTGACAATTTGATCTCTGGTTCCTCTGCTTTTTCTAAAACCAGCTTGAACATCAGGAAGTTTATGGTTCACGTATTGCTGAAGCCTGGCTTGGAGAATTTTGAGCATTACTTTACTAGCATGTGAGATGAGTGCAATTGTGCGGTAGTCTGAGCATGCTTTGGCATTGCCTTTCTTTGGAATTGGAATGAAAACTGACCTTTTCCAGTCCTGTGGCCACTGCTGAGTTTTCCAAATTTGCTGGCATATTGAGTGCAGCACTTTCACAGCATCATCTTTCAGGATTAGAAATAGCAAGGCACAGACTTTCTGGCCCCTGACCCTTGCCCCAGGCTCTATAGAGATGAGAAGGCGGGGACGGGGCCTCTCCATCCCACCTCCACCAAGGAGCCTCTCTGATCCTTGGGCTCTTCATTTTTACCACTGGGACTAATAAGCCTCCTTTGTTAGCTTATCATGAGGGTAAATGGGGTGAGGTTTGAGAGTCTTAGCCGCTGCATGAAGCATATAGTAGGAGCTGTGGAAAAGGACAAGTCACTGAAAAATTCAGTGTGAGCTGTAAGGTCGTGAACCATAGGCTGGCGTCATGCTGGTTCTCACTGATCTGGGGCTGGTCCTGGATCCATACTGGCTTCTGGAGGTGGAACTCCACCTTCTGGCAGCATCAAGAATGATCCTGACTTGAGAAAGCACATCTGGGCAGGAGGTGGGGGTGAGCAGAGGGCTTGGCGGGTGTCCAGGCCCCGCTTGAGGTTGAAGGCCATTGGCAGGTTTGAGGAACAACAAAGACGCCAGTGTGGCTGGGCTAAGACCACAAGGGGTAGAAAAGGAGTTTGCGTCAGAAAGTAAGGGAGGGGTGGGATCTGACCAGGCATCATCAAGAAATTGGCCTTGACGCTGACTGAGACAGGAAGTCCTGGGGGCATGGGGGGCAGTGCAGGAACAGGGGACCAGTTGGGGGGTTATTGTATGAATCCCACAGGGAGGTGAAGGTGGTTTGGACCAGGGTGGTTGCAATGGAGAGGGTGAGAAGCTTCTGGAACTGGAGGTCAATGATGGAATCAAGGAAGAGGTCAAAGCTAGAATCACAGTGTTTAAGAACCCTAGATCTGGTGCAACCCCTCATTTCTAAACAATATGTCTCTCTATGGCTGTGGGTCTTCACTGGGGGCTTTTCATAGTTGCAGCAGGCAGGGATACTCTCTGGTTGAGGTGCATGTTCTCATCGCGGTGGCTTCTCTTGTTGCGGAGCGCGGGCTCAGTAGTCGCGGCGCACGAACTTAGTCGCTTCCCAGCATGTGGGATCCTCCTGGACCAGGGACGTGTTAAGTAGTTAGAACAGAAAAAAGGAGTCCAAAATAGTGGTAGCTAAAAGTCAAAGAAGGGGAAAAGCCCATGAAAATAGAACAAAGGAAGGTTTGAGGACCAGAGTGAGAACCTCAGGTGAAGCAAACAACCCTCCTGGTTAGCCCAACATAAGGCAGGCTCAGGAGAAGGAGAAAAAAAACATATAAAGAGCCACCACTGAGCCGCCACGCGCTTTCTTCTCTTCACATCTTTTGGGTCAACCCACCCTCACGCCTAGAAGTGTATGTTCCTTTGCTTGCCAAATGAAACTGAGCTGTAATTCCGAGCTGTAATTCCAAGCTCTAACACTGGTCCATTTATCGCTTCAAATTTTTGCTGTGGTGGGACAGAACTGGGGAAAATATGAGCTCCCTGGACAGATCGAATCGCTGTCTCCTGCACTGGCAGGTGGATTCTTCACCACTGAACCAGCAGGGAAGCCTGCAATCCCCCAATTTACAGAGGGGGAAACTGAACCTGTCAGAGGATATATTTTCTAGGCATGACTATAGACTTAAGGCTACAATTCCTTCCGTGCAGGAAACGTGGGTAAATTCAGACACCACCTTGAACTTTTCTTCCCATTTGAATCTGGAGTATACTTCGCCTTGCTTCTCTTTCCAGATATTTCTTCTGTTCCCTTTCTCTCAGCTTCTCATCCCTTCAGCTTCTTCCTGGTGTCTATGCTTATCCAACCCCATTTCTTCATTCACAGTTTACGCTCAATTAGTAGAGAATCTGGGGGACGGGTTGCCACTGTCAGCCGTCCACTTTTCCTCCGAGGGCTGGCCCAAGTGTAGCCTCTGCCTGGAAACCCCAGCTGGGAGTGATGCTTCCCTCCTAAACTCCCACTTCTGTTTGGAACAGGCCTTTGTTGTAGTTGTTCCAAGATTGCTCCCTGGTACGTAGCAAGTGCTTGGCGTTTCTAGAAGGAGCAGAGAATGAATGAAATTACACAGTAAGCACCCCCAGGTCCTTATCACTCAGTGGCAAGCTTTTGCCTGGTTTCATCTTCATTTACACACCGAGGCTCCTTGACCCCACTTCCAGCGCTTACTGGGTGGATCCTCCACAGTCCTGCCCTGAGGTGGGGGAGACCCTTGGAGAGGGAGGAGCCAGAGAGTAGGGGGGCCCAGAAACAATTTAGAGATGGCTCTGTAGTAAAGCTCAAGTGAGAAATGGGAGGTGAAGACCAGAATGTCAGGCTGGAAAGACTGGGAAAGTGAAAGGCTGGTAGGAAAGGGTGGCACCAGAGGGTCTGGCCAGATGAATTATTCTGGAATGCCTGAGGTAGGTGGATATTGGCTGCTGGACAGAGACTGTGTGGTGTGTTTTGTGGGTAAGTAGGCCTGGTTTAAAGGTACAGGAGTGGGGTGCATGACCACTCCCGGGGTACTGTGAGCAGAGCATATGCTCACCAGAAAGGTCACACTCATCCCATGTGAGTGATTTAGAAGATGCCCGCCCCCGAGGCTCCAGTGGGTCAGGCACCTTCTTCTGTGGCTGTCTGCCCCGTGTGAAGTGTTATAAATCCATTCCTCACAGGATGGAATGTTGTCTAAAGTGATGAATCAATGTGAGTCCTTCTGTTGGACAAGAGCCTGTTTTTCATCTTCCTCCTCTGCCCTGGCTGCCCTGGGCCTGGGCTCTGTTGAGTCCCTGAGAGCAGGATTATCTGAGCCTAAATGTGAGGAGTAATTCTGTCTACTTCCTCCCATCATTCTAAATCCTGCTCCATGTCATGGGTTTTGATCTTTTTGCAAACAGTTTGATTGCTTGAGTGTTCCCTCTAAGCTACTTGAGATCCTTTTTGGATTTGTTAAAGAATATAAGCAAATAATACCCCAAATTTTGGAATAAAAAGACTTTTTTTTTTTTTAAGCAGGATGGATGGGAAAGCAGGATATTATGGAAATGTGATATTTCTGCCCGGTGGGTCTATAGTCTAGGGGGAGGGGCTGAAGACTGGACATCCCTTACAGCAGGGACAGCAAGGGGAGGCAGCAAATTCCAAATTCCCCTGAAACTTGGAAGTGTTTATTGTTAGATGAATAAAGAGAGCGAGACTCTGTCTCAGTAAGAGAGCAACACAGAACTGGACGTTTCAGTTCTAGGCTCACGGTGTGGCTTTGAGCAGACCTACTGTCACTCTGGAGCTATGATCCCTCCCCCATAGGGCTGTCTACCAATCACAGCTGTGGGCTCACTATCTACAAGCCTTATCAGGTGCCTTTGTGGAATGAGGGTGTGGCAGGGCGGCTGTGTAAAGTTTGCGGTCCACACGGAGTGCTGGCCCAGGGGTTACCCAGGGCAGAAAGCCACCCTGCTCCCCCCTCACCAACCTTGCTGGGCTTGGGGGCAGAGGGTCCTGGGATGGTCAGGAAGAAGGGGCTCCTCCCTGAAAGCCATTCATCCAGAGCGTGCTCTTTCTTCACTCTGCCCATTGGGCCCTGTGTGCCGGCTGCAGCTCCGGAGCTGGGCCTGGCCACAATTTGCAGCACCTGCTATCCCTGTTACAGAATCCTTGCCATCGGTGACAATGTCTGCAGGCTCTTCCTTGTAAATGAAATTAAAATAGGGCGACTTGTGAAATGCTACGCTTGGCACCTTCCCCTCTCAAGCTCCCGCATCCACCACCTCCTGCCAACCACCCCCCACCCCGTCTCTCTCTCCCTAGTCACCCAGGGCTCCATGCAGCACATTTTGAACCCCCCGGAAGAGAAGGCAGCCTCCTGTGGTCCATCCAAATTGACCATTTGGGAACCACAGACTGGAATTCTTTTGGGAGCAAAATGGAGTGACTTCAGCTTGGTGGGCTGAGCCTATCTGTTGCCCATGGCTGGGGGACGCTGTTTCAGTGCAGGCCTTTCTGTGTGGTGCTTAGTCACATCTGACTCTTTGTGATCCCACGGACTGTAGCCCTCCAGGCTCCTCTAACAGAGAGAAAGCCAGTTGCCCAGAGTCACTCTGTAGTTACAGCAGAGCTGGTATTAAAACCTACACCTGATTCCCTTTTCCACTGTGTCCTGACTCTATTTTAGCAATAGATGTTTAATGAAAAACACTGGATCAGCTGTTAGGATATGTAATTCTAAACCAGGACCCCATGGACTGTAGCCCACCAGGCTCCTCTGTCCATGGGAATCTCCAGGCAAGAGTACTGCAGTGGGTTGCCATGCCCTCCTTCAGGTCATCTTCCCAACTCAGGGATCGAACCCGGGTCTCCCACACTGCAGGTGGAATCTTTGCCATCTGAGCCTCCAGAGCAGCCCAAGAATATTGAATATCTTTACTGCTATCATTCAGGGTCTGATGTCCTGGCCCAGAAATGCCCTCTAGAGGGCGCTGTGACACCGGGACCGAGGACAGAGCACACCTGGAAGGGACGGGTTCCTCTCTTCTCCGACAAGTAAGGGCACCAGAGCGTGCTCTTTCTTCACTCTGCCCATTGGGCCCTGTGTGCCGGCTGCAGCTCCGGAGCTGGGCCTGGCCACAATTTGCAGCACCTGCTATCCCTGTTACAGAATCCTTGCCATCGGTGACAATGTCTGCAGGCTCTTCCTTGTAAATGAAATTAAAATAGGGCGACTTGTGAAATGCTACGCTTGGCACCTTCCCCTCTCAAGCTCCCGCATCCACCACCTCCTGCCAACCACCCCCCACCCCGTCTCTCTCTCCCTAGTCACCCAGGGCTCCATGCAGCACATTTTGAACCCCCCGGAAGAGAAGGCAGCCTCCTGTGGTCCATCCAAATTGACCATTTGGGAACCACAGACTGGAATTCTTTTGGGAGCAAAATGGAGTGACTTCAGCTTGGTGGGCTGAGCCTATCTGTTGCCCATGGCTGGGGGACGCTGTTTCAGTGCAGGCCTTTCTGTGTGGTGCTTAGTCACATCTGACTCTTTGTGATCCCACGGACTGTAGCCCTCCAGGCTCTCTAACAGAGAGAAAGCCAGTTGCCCAGAGTCACTCTGTAGTTACAGCAGAGCTGGTATTAAAACCTACACCTGATTCCCTTTTCCACTGTGTCCTGACTCTATTTTAGCAATAGATGTTTAATGAAAAACACTGGATCAGCTGTTAGGATATGTAATTCTAAACCAGGACCCCATGGACTGTAGCCCACCAGGCTCCTCTGTCCATGGGAATCTCCAGGCAAGAGTACTGCAGTGGGTTGCCATGCCCTCCTTCAGGTCATCTTCCCAACTCAGGGATCGAACCCGGGTCTCCCACACTGCAGGTGGAATCTTTGCCATCTGAGCCTCCAGAGCAGCCCAAGAATATTGAATATCTTTACTGCTATCATTCAGGGTCTGATGTCCTGGCCCAGAAATGCCCTCTAGAGGGCGCTGTGACACCGGGACCGAGGACAGAGCACACCTGGAAGGGACGGGTTCCTCTCTTCTCCGACAAGTAAGGGCAAATGAAAACTGAATCCATACATAAACCATTTCAGCCAAGAGTCAGAGAATTTTGTTGAAATTCTTGAGTGAATTATTTTTATCTGAGGTGATTTGAACTTCAAATAGTTCAAGATAAAGGAAATGGGGACTTGGGCTAGCTAATATCTTCCCCTGAACTTACACGGGCAGAAACTGAGTTTATTAATAGCCCCTTGATGGACAATTCACAGTGAAAGGTGAAGCAAGATGGGATCAAGTTTCTGGGTTTTATCCAGTTAGCAATGCCCAGTGGGTGAAATAGTACCAGGTGGAAAGAGTAAGAACAGCGAGTCTTATAGGCTGCACTCTGAGCAGCGGCCTTATAAAATAGTATTTTTGCAAATATAGTTATTTGCAACTTATGGATAATTTAAAGTGCTTTCAAAATGACATATGTCTAGGTTTATTATTGCTGTTCTTGTTTATTGAGTGCTTTCTGTATGCTAGGCACTGAGGAAGCATTTTCTTTTTGTCATCAGTCTCAAGGACCATTGTTGTTGCTGTTCAGTTGCTAATTGTGTCCGACTCTTTGCGACCCCCGACCCCCACGGACTGCAATGTGCCACGCCTCCCTGTCCTTCAGTATCTCCTGGAATTCGCCCAAGTCCATTTTCATTGAATCGGTGATACCATCCAACCTCTGATACCATCAAAGATGATACCATCTCATCCTCTGTCACACCCTTCTCCTCCTGCTACCAACCTTTCCCAACATCAGGGTCTTTTCCAGTGAGTCGGCTCTTCACCTCAAGTGGCCAAAGTATTGGTGCATAATAAGAACCATGTGGGTGGATTATTAGCCTCAGTTTATACACAGAGGTGCTGAGAGACATTACTTAATTGGGCTGAGGTCTTACAACCAGCAGTGAAACCATGATTTCTGTGCTGGTCTCCTGCTTCTAAGGTCTAATCTCTCCCCTGAAAACGCCGCCGTCCTATTTTTCTCTGGAAGCTTTCACAGGACTGAACTTTTTTATGGGAGCCAGTCTCCCAGCTGCACATCTCTGCTCAGCCCTGAAACTCAGAGATTTGCTTTTCCAGTAGCGACCATCTCTCTTGAATGATAGTCATTTTCCAACTGACCCTAGTACCGGTGCCTCTTCCTAGGATGAAATGTGGGTGGCAGCATGGAGCAAGAGAGACATGTTCTCTGTGGGTCCTGCCCTTGGAAATTTTCTGGATGAGAGAACACTTCATGATGTATGGGATTCTCAAATGTTAGTTGAGAGGGGGCCTTGTCAACTGTCACATAATGTAGTCTTACACTCACAGCTGGCCTCGTGGGAGTCTTGTGGTCACTCCCAGTCCTGGTTATCAGACTCACAGAGTTTCTGAATAATATAGACTCACAATCTGTGGGGTTCAGCCTCACAAGATTATATACAAAAATATACACAAATATTAGTTCAGTAGCTCAGTCATGTCTGACTCTTTGTGCCAGACTTCCCTGTCCATCACTAACTCCTGGAGCTTGCTCTAACTCATGTCCATTGAGTAGGTGATGCCATCCAACCATCTCATCCTCTGTCGTCCCCTTCTCCTGCCTTCAATCTTTCCCAGCTTCAGGGGCTTTTCTAGAGAATCAGTTCTTTGCATCAGGTGGCCAAAGTATTGGAGCTTCAGCTTCAGCATTAGTCCTTCCAGTGAACATTCAGGACTGATTTCCTTTAGGATTGACTGGTTTATCTCCTTGCAGTCCAAGGGACTCTCAAGAGTCTTCTCCAAGAACATAGTTTAAAAACATCAAATATGTTTGTGTATTAATATATAGATTTAAGTTAATAAATATATGATTTATAATAGTTATGAATATATCTATATTTTATATATTGTTTATATTATATACACTTTTTTAGTGTCTATGCCTCTTTACCAGGCATGCAGACAGTGTTTATGACCCTGTTTCATCTGTTCTCCAGATATGCTTGACTTCTTCCATTTACTCTTTGTTGTGAGATGAGGTGTGATTTCTGCTTCTGTTGACACCCGCTTGTACTCTTCAGAGTCTGGTTTGTCAGTGGCCTTCTTGGAGTTTTATCTGACCAGTACAATGTACAATGGCCCCTGGTCTTATTCTAGATTTAAATATCTCTTACTGTTTTCTAAGATCAAAGCATTCAGAGTTACTTAATAACTGCTGATGGTTAGGCCTTTTCTATCAGTTACACAGTGGACTTTTTGAGTCTTAGTATATCTGTCTTGGAGGAGGCAATGGCACCCCACTCCAGTACTCTTGCCTGGAAAAATCCCATGGATGGAGGAGCCTGGTAGGCTGCAGTCTATGGGATCACTAAGAGTCGGACATGACTTAGCAACTGAACAAACAGCAGGACTTCCTATAAAAATGCCACTGGAAAGATGGGTCCCACTTCCTTCTCCTTGCTTTGGCTTTGCCCCTTACTGACCTTGTGGCTTTAGAAAGTCCCTCAGCACTTGAATGGCCTCATCTGTAAAATGGGCTACTGTGAGAGGTTAAATGATGTGATGCCTGCTTCCTACCTACCAGAATGACCTGGGAGCTTCGTGAAGCTCCCACTAGAGAGTTTGATTCAATCAGTTAGAGTGGGGCCTGGAATAAAGACTGTCAGTGCCTTTTCCAGTCATTTCGGATGAGCGAGCAGGTTTAGATCCTGAATCACAGCGTTTGTAAAGTGGTTAGCACACATTCAGTGCCCTGCAGGGGCCCCTGCCTCCTTTTCTTCTCCCATATCCCACCTCTCCTTTCCTCTGAGACACTTAGGGCTCTGGTGCTGCCCACTTTGTATCCCAGAGGACAACCACAGGAGGAAGCTCATTTAAAATGCTCTTCTCCAGATGTGTGCCTTTGATATACACGGAAGAAAGCAATGCTTAGTTCAGAGGTTCTGATTAAATTCCACTGCACTCCCAGGTCTATCTTCTGTACCCTTTGATAACCCCCACTATACAGAGAGGTTGAGGGCAGGAGGATAAGGGGGCGACAGAGGAGGAGATGGCTGGTGGCATCACTGACTCAATGGACCTGAGTTTGAGCAAGCTCTGGGAGATGGCGAAGGATAGGGAAGCCTGATGTGCTGCAGTCCTTGGGGTCGCAAAGAGTCGGACACAACTTAGCGACTGAACAACAACAACAATGGTACAGAGACCAGGTCCTGCCCTGAGATCTTGGGATTATATTGCAGCCTGAGAAACCTAAGACATCAAGGTCAGCCATAGTGGGGGAGATATCTTCTTTGGGTAAGGGGGCAAGCTTCCTCATGTACTTCAAATACCTCACAAGTTTTCTCAAGCTCATGTCCATTTGTAAATTGAAGGAGGCTGTGAGGTCCTTGTGGCAGACAAAGTGGACCCAGCAGGTGGAGCTAGAGAGTCAGAGACATCAAAAAGTCAAAGAGCTGGTCCTGGGATCTCAGGAAGCCGAGGTGGGGCAGTCGTCTTTGGCAAAGGTCATGTATCAGAATCTCTGAACAACTTATTAAAAAAAAAGACTATAAAATTCCAGATCCCATCCCTATGGAATCCAGCTGTAGGCATTAACTAATTGCCCACATAACTGTGAGGTACTCCCAGTTTGGGAAGCATTGATGTAGAGATTCTGAAATGATCTAGATGTGGTCCAGGCACATAAATGTGAGCCTGTCTGAGTTGAGAGCTGTGTGCTGGTCCTCAGACCTGCGAGAGCATCAGTAACACCTAGGTGCCAATCAAAAGTGCAGACTCATACTCCACCCCAGACCTGCTGGGTTACAACCTGCCTTCTTCACAAGAGCGAGCCCTCTGGCTGACTCAGAGGCAGATCGGGGTATGAGGTCACAGAGAATGGGGCTTCTGGTTTACCTTGGAACCTGTCTCTGGAACGGAAGATCTGGGAAACCCAGTCTGTGCTTTGTCCTTGGTACCTCTCTGAGCCTCAGTTTCTTCATCTTTATTGTACCTCCTTCTCAAGGTTGTTAAGGGAACTAATGCCCAACTCTCATATTAGACTCTGAATTATTTGAGGCAAGGTCCATGTATTTTAAAAATTTCCCCTTGCCCAATGCCTAGCATTGAGCAGATTGGTCATTTTGGCACCCAGAATGATAGAATCCTCCAAGCAGAAGAGACTTTGTGGATTGTATAGAACAGGGGTGCTGTGAATGGATGAGAAAGGTATGGTGAGATTGACAGACATTTCTAGGGTAGGACACTCATTGGAAGGACTGATGCTGAAGCTGAAACTCCAATACTTTGGCCACCTGATGTGAAGAACTGGCTCATTTGAAAAGACCCTGATGCTGGGAAAGATTGAAGGTAGGAGGAGAAGGGGATGACAGAGGATGAGATGGTTGGATGGCATCACCGACTCAGTGGACATGACTTTGGGTAAACTCTAGGAGTTGGGGATGGGCAGGGAAGCCTGGCATGCTGTCGTCCATGGGGTCGCAACTGAACTGAACTGACACTCTTACTGGCACGTGGGCTTCCTGCGAGAACGCCTGTTCTCTGTGAGTTTTCCTTCTCTTGGCTCCCCAGAGCTGAGCTCAGCTCCCCCGTCTTCATGAGGGGCCCCTGCGCCTCTGACCAGCCATCTCTGTACCCTCTGAACTTCTGTGCCATTGAGTGTTGGTGCTCGTCCACCCGTGGCTCCTGGACTGGCCTCTTCGTGTGTCCTGTCTGTGCTGTTTTTTTCTGGAAGCTGGTGTGTTGTCTCACTGTACATTTCAAGCTCTTGGAGGGCAGGGCCAGGGTCCTTTTGGTCCCTATCTGCTCCCCAGCCCAATATCTAGCACAGGACTGAGCGCATGATAGTCAGTGCTAACTTGCTGAGTATCTGTTACTGTTTTAAAATAGGAAATCTTTTATACATCCACGATGCAGAATGAACGTTTGCATCCCTACCACTGCTTAAAAAAAGGATTATTACAGTTGAAAGGCTCAGTGTACCGCTCTCCAATCATTTTTTCAGTAACTGTGTATCTCTATGACAGTCCATTGTCTGTGACATCATTTGGTTTATTTGTTTGATTTTGCTGTTCATAAAATGAGCATCTTAAAACCAAGGTCCAAGTCAGTCAGGAGGCTATAATTCATTCAGTTCCAGTCTCTCAAGAATATTTATTAAGAGCCTTTTGTATGTGAAGAACCGTGCTAGAAACTTGGGATGCATCAGTGAACAAATCTCACCAAAACCAAACAAATAAAAAATAAAGTCTTGTTCTCATGGAGTTCACAACTGGACAATCTATAAATAATAAGTATAATAAATATCTAATGTGTTAGAGTTAAAAGTGCAATGGAAAAAAAATAGCTCACAGATCAGAGATTGTAAGGTGAGGGGCAGACGTAATCAAGAATGGCTTGTTGGGAAAGTGATATTTTGGCAAAGACTTAAAGGAGATGAGAGAGATGACTCATCTGAGATGACTTGAAGGTCACTTAATTTGCAGGGAAAGGTTTTCCCAGTGGAGAGAATAACCAGTAAGGATCTTTGCTGTTGTTGCCTAAGATGGAGCATCTGGGAACCAGGAAGGAGACCAGCGTGGATGGAATGAAATGCAAGGGAGGTGGGGCATCAGGAGGTGAAGTCAGGGCCAGGGTTGGGGTGGGGTGAAGGGAGCTTTTAGAGTTTTCCAGGCCACTGTCAGCACTTCGGCTTTTATTTTGGCCATTGCAAGGTCTGAGCTGAGCACTGATGTTTTCTGACCTCTTGGGTTGCAGTGTGGAAAGTAGTCAGTAGGATCAGAGAAGCAAGAGGTCAATATAGAAGGCCACTGTCTTGAATGAGAAGACAGATAAGGGGGTTTGGACTAATGGGAGAGCCGTGAAGGGGGTGATAAGTGATCAGATCCCAGACACGTCCTGAAGACAGAGCCACTGGATTTCCTGGTGAATCAGATGTTGATGTGAGAGGAGAGAAGAATGCCCAAGCCCCTGTAAGGTTATAGTGACCATCAACCAAGACAAGGGAAGCTGCAGGCAGATGGAGTGGGTGGGGGTCAGTGGAGATCTGCACGTGTTGACTTGGAGAATGCTGCTAGGTTTCACATTTGGAGATAACAAGCAGGCGGTTGAGTATATGATTCTGGATTCTACAGAGAGACTGAAGCTGGAGATACAGGGGATACTGTAGGTATTTAAAGCCACGAGACTGGATGAGGTCACCGTAGGAGTTAGTGAGCTTGAGAAGAGGAACTCGGTCTGGTCCCTGGAGGGCAGAGGAGAGACCTGCCAAAAAACGAGAGCCAACATTGGAGCAGGAGGAACAACCAAGGGAATTTGGTGCCAGAGGAGGAAGTGTTTTAAGGACAAGAGAGTGACATGGTGTCCAACATTGTTGATGGATGAAAAGCACAAGTAAAGACTGAAAATGTCCTCTGCATTTAGCAACCTGGATGCTGTTGGCGACCTCGATGAAGACAGTTGTGGTGAAATTGTGGAGGAGGTGGGGGAATCAGACTAAAAGAGTTTAAGAGAGGAACAAGAAGAATGAAACCAAAGAAAACAAGCAGAGGCATTTGCTGGGAAGGGGACCGGAAATGGGCAGTAGCTGGCAGGGGAATCTGGGGAAGAAAGGGGCTTTGCTGGGCACTGAACAGACAAGACAAGAGGATAGCGTGTTTCCTTGTTGATAGAATGGATCAACAGTGGAGATGGGAAAGCTGATGTGTTAAGAGAGGCTTCTCTCTGTCCCTGGTGTGGGGGCAGCAGGCCTAATTCCTAAGCCCTGATGCACAGGCTGGTGCAGCCTCTGGGCTTTCCAGCCAGATGGGGAGAATCAGGAGCAAAGCCAGCTTCATCCTCAGCACTGCCAGCCTGGCGTGGCCCAAGGGTGCCCCTTCCTGGCCCTGAATCAAGCCGCAGGCACCAGGAGCCCCTTCTCTGAGCTCGGAGCCTTCGTGATCCTTTCCCTGGGGAGGAGATTCCTCCCCTTCTCGGCCTTGAGACCCCCACCCACCTTCACGGCTGAGTTCAGCTGTTGCTCCTCTGTGGCCCTCCCTGTGATCCTACCCTGTTATGCTCTCTGTTACACGGTTTTCCAGATTGGCAGGGACACCCTCAGAGCAGGGAACCCCCTACCCTATCTCTGGGTCCCCAGCCTCTGGCCCAGGGGAAGGTGTTTTTTCCCAAGAGTGGGGCTGCATCCTATAAGAGCAGGCACGTGGTCCCCTCACTTGGGTCCCAAGGAGGAGGCACCCAGTTCCGTGGAGCTCTGGCTTATTCCCTCTCTGTTTCTAAAGTGAAGCCATCATTCAAACAGGCAGCCCCGCAAACCCCAGGCTCCTTGTGTGTGCCCCGAGGCCAACCCCCTGCACATCCCAGAGGCCTCGCCCAGCTCCCATGTTTTGGCAACCCTGGGCTCTGATTTCCCTCCAGGCTGGGGCAGCAGAGCTCCTGGGGGCTGGTAGCCAAGCTGAGGTTGGGAGGCAGGAAGGAGAGCCCCCCAGCCACTCTGGGCCCCACCAGGCTTTGGCTCCTGCTTCTCACTGCCTTGGCTTGAAAGCCTGGCCAGCCAGAGGAGTCTGCACATCACAACCAAGGAATCTGGTCTGTTTCCTCAGCCCTGGGAAGCTGGCGCTCGCTGAACCTCAGTGACCTGCTGGTTTCTTTCTTGTTTGTTGTTGATAGTGACAAGGCTTGGCCTGGGGACAGGGAAAGGCCACCATCACAGGCAGGCTGAATGGAGGAGCTCTTGGTTGGCCATCTTGCTGGCTGAAAAACCTCTCCCACCTAATTAGCCTCTTTGCTGTGGGCACCTGGCAGAGCCTGGTACCAAGCCCTTCCTGTGTCTATCCCAATTACACCCTTTCCTGCCCATCTCCCCAGGCCAGGAGCAAGCCCTTCTCCAGGGCCCAGTCCACCCCCAGGGGGAGGGTTATCATGCTTCTCTCAGCTTTGAGTGATATCCCAGCCTGGAAGCGCCCGGCTTTGCCTGCAGTCCTGGCCAGGGTGTAGGCAGCTGGATGGTCAGAGCACATCACTGTGTCCAGCACTTAAACAACGGAGCTGTCAGTTTCTCTTGAGCAACAATCCTTCCATCCAACGCCCACCTTCCTGCATTCATGTGTGCTAAGTTGCTTCAGTCCTGTTCTTTTCGACTTCATGTACTGTAGTGCGCCAGGCCACTCTGTCCATGGAATTCTCCAGCCAAGAATACTAGAGTGGGTTGACATGCCCTCCTCCAGGGGTTCTTCCTGACCCAGGGATCGAACCTGCGTCTCTAATGCACCCTGCATTGGCAGGCGGATTCTTTACCACAAGTGCCACCTGGGAAACCCACCCACCTCCCCCTGCAGGTCCCAGGTGCACAGGGATGTGGAAGCCTGTCTTCTGGGTCAATTTGATGCCTGGTGCTCTGGGACGGGGTTGGAGGCAGGGCTGGAGTCCTTGGGGCACAGTGTGTCCTGCCCTGTCCTGATTCTTCTGCCATCGCCTCCTCTTGTCTGCTGCCCGCGCTCCAGCCTGGCAGGGGGCCATGGGTCTCAGGAGAACAGATGCTTTCGTAGAAGGAACTCAGTGTACGCAGGGTCAAGAGGCTTTCTCTGGGTTCTTTATGTAAAAGTCCTCCCCGGAATCAGCGCTGCTGTGACTGGCTCCCACCTCTGCCACCCCTTCTAAGAACAGCAAGAACAGAGTCACGTGGATCTACTGTCTCCAGAGGCAGCAGTTGCTTCACCTTCTTGGTGGGTGGTTTCTGCACAGAAACCCGCCCACTTTTGAATTGGTGGATCAGGTTCTGATTCTTTTCCCCCAAACACGCCTTCTGACCTTACTCCCCACCATTCCCACCCTCCCATTATAAACTGTTTTTCCCGCAGACCAACTGAATTTGCTGAGTGTATTTAATCTGTGGACACTGTGGGTAAAAGGTTTGCTCTGTTTGTTTTCTCTAAAGGCTGTTTGTATCTTAAAAGATGAGTTTATTAATTCAGACAAATATTTGAACCGCAGAGCTGTATTATTGTGTCTCTTTAAAAAAAAAGTGTATCTACATAAAACCTTTCTAAGGGGCACTTGCTTGCTGAGGCCAAGTCATGATTTGTAGTGAAAAAGAATAAAGTGTGTTATAAGTTGACTTGTGCTCTGCTTTGAGAGAACTAACAAAGTTTGACTTCATGGGCCGTGTGATTTCCAGTCCTTTGGGGAAACCCTGCCAGGGTTGGATGTCACCTCACACTCCACCACCTCCGTGACTTAAGGGGTCTGAGTTGCTGGAGGATGTTCAGGAGAAAGATGATAAAACAGAGAGAATGCAGAAACTGAAGTTCCATACTGCTTCCCCATGGCCCTGGGTCATGGGCTTTGATATATGAAATGCAAAGCCTTTGAGGAATCGCTCTCTACTGTGTTGAGAAACTGTAAGTGCTATTAATATGAATATGGTCTGTGTGCCAGCTGACCACACCTGTGGTTACATCGTTCACTCATTCTCTCATTTAGATATTCAACATAAAGGTCACCAAGTGGCCACGTGTACTGGGCTCTAAACAGAAAGAAGAGTAAGCTGGTGGCTGGTCTTAGGGAGCTCCCAGTCCAGTGGGGGACAGGCAGGCAAGCCAAGTTGAGAGGTGTGATGTTAAGAACAAGGTGCTAGGGAAATGCTGATGTGGAAACGATTGATGGCCCCTGCAGGAGCTGGGTCAGGCAGCACAAGACAGATGGAGGGTGAGTAGGCAGGGGATCAGTCGGACAGAATGGTCTAGAGCAGAAAGAGCCTGTCAGCTGTGTGGCCTTGGGAAAATCCCTCTGCCTTTCTGAAACTTGGCTTCTCCAATAAAAACCAGGATGGTGATACCCTCAACACTTAGAGAGGAATGATGAGAATTTGAATGTAGGAAGCACCTGGTGCAGCACGGGACACACAGTAGGTGTGTGTTATGATTCTAGTCTAATCTCTGAATCACTCAAGCAATCAAGGCTTAGTCACCTTTGCAATTGTCCTAATATGAACTCAGTGCCTAGACAGGGCGGGCAGGTAGGAAACAATTAGTGACCAGCCATGACTAATCTTGTGCTCGCTGGTTTCTCTGCTCTGAACTGCAATAGCGCTCTTCTGGAGAAGGAAATGGCAACCCACTCCAGTATTCTTGCCTAGAGAATCCTGTGGACAGAGGAGCCTGGTGGGCTGCTGTCTATGGGGTCGCACAGAGTTGGACATGACTGAAGTGACTTAGCAGCCGCAGCCAATAGTACTTAAGCTTGTTCAGAGCCCCTGGCAGAGGAGACACTCACAGTGGACTCAGCACCAATGAGAAGCTTCACCAGAGCTTAATTCTGTCATTAAATTACGCGTACTGGTCACCATCATAATAATATGACATTTATTGAATGTGTGCTATGAAGCTGTTTTGGGGCTCAGTGCTTTAAGTTCATTTACATTCAATCCTCATCATAACAATGTAGTTTTAGCCCCATTTTACAGGTGAAAAAGTTGAAGCATAGAAAAGTTAAGGGACTAGATCAAGGTCACACAGATAGTCTGTGATGGATCTAGGATTTAAGCTGGTCGGATTCTAGAATCTGTTTTAGTCACCCTGTAAAAAACTACTTGAAATGCTGATCGGTGTATCCAAGACTGATGTGTCCCTTCTGGTTGGTTGGGTGTCTCTTTGGTTTGGGCGATGGCTGTACTAAAACTGTTTCTCGACTGTTTTGTATAATTTCCCTGGTTCAGTCAGGTGTCTCATCGCCATAGCACAGACAGACAAGTTCTCTTGTTTGTATTCATTTTTACCACCCTCTCTCCCTCCGTCCCTGGTTTCCCTTATGGCTCAGCTGGTGAAGAATCTGCCTGCAATGTGGGAGATCTGGGTTTGATCCCTGGGTTGGGAAGTTCCCCTGGAGAAGGGAAAGGCTACCCATTCCAGTATTCTTGCCTGGAGAATCCCATGGACTGTACAGTCCATGGGGTCGCAAAGAGTCAGACAAGACTGAGTGACTTTCACTTCACTCCCTCTGTCCCAGACTTCCTGTGACTCCTTGGCTCCTTCCACTAGTCTCCCCATTCAGACTTGAATTGCTGCCTTGCCTTCCCTGGGGGACGGTGTGATACGAAATGTGATTGGCCCCCAGGGTTGGAGACCACACCTGTTATTTCTGCCCCAGGATGTCCCCTGAATAAGTTACTGAACACACAGGTCTCATCATCTGCTCAGTGAAAAGGGATTTCAAGATTGTGTGGTTTGGGGAAATGCTGCATTTTATATTCCCTTTAGGAGACTGACAGCATTCAGTGAGGTAGTAAGGGTGCTAAGAAGCTATGCTGGAATAAATCTTTATCTCTGTTTTATCAGATGTTTCCAGATTTATCTGCCCCACCTCAAAACTGGTTTTTGCATGGGTTTCCCTGGTGGCTCAGACAGTAAAGTATCTGCCTGCAATGCAGGAGACCCAGGTTCTGTCTCTGGGTTGGGAAGATCCCCTGGAGAAGGGAATGGCAACCCACTCCAGTATTCTTGTCTGGAGAATTTCTCGGACAGAGGAGCCTGGCCGGCTACAGTCCAGGGGTACACAGAGAGTCAGACATGATTAAGCAACTTCCACTTTTCACTTTCCTGCCAACCCAGGAGAAGTCCTTGGGGAAGACTGGCATGTGTGGGGGGTAGAGTGGGGTGGCTTGGCTCGGAGCTGCCTGCTCATGGGCTGGATTGAGCGCTCTCACTGGGCTTCAGGTGCCCCAGCAGCCCAGAGGCACTGCCTTGTTGGCTTAATCCTTTCCAGGTCCCTAGACTCCTGGCATTTTCCCAGGCTTTGTACTGTCTTGCTCCTCTCTGGATCCCTGGCTCCTGGCACAGTGCGTGGCAAACAGTGGGTGCTCCATTATTGCCTGTATTGAATGAATTCCCCATTAGAACCAGCTAATTAGAGGTTATGTCCTTCTTCCTCATCAAACCTTATCCTTGGATAGACACACACGTGTGTATGTTGACAGGTCTGTGTGGGCCCTTCTCAAAAATAGGCAAGGAGCTGTGTATGCACTGAGACTGGATTCCACACGAGAGAGTTATCCTCATCGTTTTGCCACAAATACACACATGCAGAGGCACAGAAAATAAGACACACAGGTAAACACACAGAAGCACAACCTGGGTTCAGTTCAGTTCAGTCGCTCAGTCGTGTCCGGCTCTTTGGACATCATGGGCTGTAGCACGCCAGGCCTCCCTGTCCATCACCAACTCCCGGAGTTCACCCAAACTCACGTGCATCGAGTCGGTGATGCCTTCCAACCATCTCATCCTCTGTCGTCCCCTTCTCCTCCCGCCTTCAATCTCTCCCAGAATCAGGGTCTTTTCCAATGAGTCAACTTTTTGCACCAGGTGGCCAAAGTATTGGAGTTTCAGCTTCAATATCAGTCCTTCCAGTGAATATTCAGGACTGATTTCCTTTAGGCTGGACTAGTTGGATCTCCTTGCAGTCCAAGGGATATAAGCAAAACATAGACATGTTTGCAGAAATAAGCACGATCACTGTCCTCCAAAAAATGATGCAAGGATGTAGTTTTGTGCATAAACAAACAGGGAGACACAACCCAGACCCCTCCCCTGACACACATCCTCTATCATGGCTATTTATGTATCCCTCCAAAGCAAAATGCTTCACAACGTAGTGCCTTCATCCAACGACTGTCTCATTACAGCTTGTGATATCGTGGGTCAGGATTCAGGCAGGACTTGGCTGGGTGATGCTTCGCCTCCTCACGTGATGACTCGGTGAAACTGACTGCTGGATGGGCTGGCCTGGAGGGACCACACTGGCTTCTCTTGTGTGTCCGGTGGCTTGGTGGGGGTGGCTGGAAGATGGGGCCAAGCTGGGATTGTGGCCAGGAGGGCCTACAGGGCCTCTCGGATGGGACATCTCAGGGTAGTCAAGCCTCTTACATCATAGCTGGCATCTCCCACAAAGAGCATCCCAAAATGTGGAGGGGGTGCAGGAAGGGTTTTTACGACCTCAGGAGTTGAAGGGTGTCACTTGTCCTTCACATTACTGAGCAAGCAAGTCTGTCAGACTTGCTCAGATGTTTTAAAAAATTTTTCTTAAACATACCTCACTGTTAATAAGGTGTGACGTGAATGCTCTGTGCCAGTATTACCAGGTAACAATGCCAGTATTACCATTGCCCACAATGGACTTTGATAAAACTCTTTTCCTTACACTCCAAAAGTTAAATTTTGTTGTTATTTAGTCACTAAGTCGTGTCCAACTCTGCAACCCCTGACTGCAGCACATCAGGCTTCCCTGTCCTTCACTGTTTCCTGGAGTTTGCTCAAATCATGTCCATTGAATTAGTAAATTGCTATTTTCAGAACATACTGAACTCCCAATACTTGCAAAAGTACTCCATGCACCGTTTTCCCATCATTCTTTAAATCTGAACTTATATTATTAATATACATCAGTGGAGGATGTTAAAATGAAATCATTGAAACAAATTATGACTATACAAATCAAAATACCAGTAGTAAATAATAGACAAAGAGTATTTTACTTACAGTATATTACCTATTGCCTTGCAATCCGAAACATTACAAACAAAAATAACAGGAATTATCACATGGAATGAATAAGAAGTCTCGCTCAGATTCAAGTGCTAGACTTCACTTGTCAATGGCAGCAAAGAATTTGAGGCCATCTGTAATCACACACACACACACCCCTTCCCCTACTAACCACACCACTGCGATTACAGCTGGGCCTGAAACAGTGGCAGCTGTGCACTCTTACCTTAGGAGGCTAAGAGTCTGCTGGGATCATTCCTTTCAGTGGAGGTTTCTGTCCTGGAAGTTAATCTCAAGCAGTTGCAGGATCACCTTCATTTTCCCTTAAGATCATGAAAATCAAATCGTCCACAGCCCCACTCAGAGAAAGCAATGGCACCCCACTCCAGTACTCTTGCCTGGAATATCCCATGGACGGAGGAGTCTGGTAGGCTGCAGTCCATGGGATCGCAAAGAGTTGGACATGACTGAGCGACTTCATTTTTACTTTTCACTTTTATGCATTGGAAAAGGAAATGGCAGCCCACTCCAGTGTTCTTGCCTAGAGAATCCCAGGGATGGAGGAGCCCGGTGGGCTGCCGTCTATGGGGCTGCACAGAGTCAGACACAACTGAAACGACTTAGCAGCAGTAGCAGCAGCAGTAGCAGCAGCAGCAGCAGCAGCAGCCCCACTCCCGTATCAGTTGTCTGCAATGCAAATAGAGTGATGTTGGAGCTCTCAGGTAAAGTCCCAGCAACCCCTACTTGCTAGCTGTGTGACCTTGGCCACGTTCCTCGACCTTCTGAGCCCCAGTGTCCTCCTCTGTATATTGAAAAAGTGACACTTCTCTTGCATTCAACACATGTCTATTGACCACCTTCAGGGGATGCTGTGGTGAGAACTACAGGTACTGTCCCTGATGGATGTCCCGAGCTGGGGAATGACACCAACAGTTGTAACTTTGCCAACCGTGCTAAGTGCTGGAAAGGAAAGATGGGGGTGCCATCAGGGGATGAGCGATCAGGGAGTGCAGTCAGGATGGAACCGCTGTTAAGGAGGCCAGGAACCATTTCTCTGAGATGGCACTTGGTATGGTCTGGGGGATCCGTAGCGGCTCACCAGTTGAAATGTGTCTTGGGCAGAGAAAACAGCATATGACCAGGCCCTGTGGCTGGATGGAATCTATTGAATAGGAGAGGCGGAAAAGCCCAATGTGAATGGATCAGAGATCGAAGGGCCTGGGTGGGAGGTGAGACTGGATAGGTGGGTAGAAACTTCGTTCATCATGTTAAGAAACAGTTTAAAAATTGTATGTGCTCATTCATGTCTGACTCTTTTGTGACCCCATGGACCCCATGGAGCCCACCAGACTCCTCTTTCTTTCCTGGGCAAGAATACTGTAGTGAGTTGCCATTTCCTTCCCCAGGGGATCTTCTCAACCCAAGGATCGAACTGAGACTCTTGCCTGGGTCTCCTGCATTGGCAGGCACATTCTTTACCACTTGATACATTTTATATATTGACTTGAATGATTTTACTCATGGAGGTTAAATGACCAGATTATATTTCAAGAAGCTCCCCTTGGCTACAGCATGGAGAATGAACTATAGAGCGGCAAGAGGAAGTGGGGACAGACTCATTAGGAGACAGAATAGTGACCTCTCCCCCAAAGGTGTCCATGTCCTGATCCCCAGAAACTGTGAATATGTTAATTACATGGCAGAAAAGAATTAAGGCTGCAGATGGAATTAAGATTACTCATCACTGACCTTAAAATAGGGAGTTATCCTGGATTATCCGGGTGTGCCTGGTATAATCCCATGAACTCAGAGAATGGGTCAGAGACATGAAATCTCAGAAGCACCTGACCTGCCTTAGGGAGCTTTGAAGATGGAGGAAGTGTTATTAATCTTGTGTTGTAGTTGAAGAAACTGAATTTCTGAGACATGAAGTGACCTACCTAGGGCGAAGCATTAGATAGTATTATAACCAAGGCTTAGATCCAGTTCTCTTGATTACAGATCTTCTTTCCATTTCTACACTCTTCTAAGGAACCCTGGGGGATCCAGGTTAGAGGCTACCTGGGTCACATTCCAGCTCCACCCACAGTGTCCTCCTCTTCACCCATCTTCCCCCACCAGGGCAAACCCTTCCTTACCCTCTTCCCTTATTTTGAGTTATGCTAACAGAGGGGGCTGAGCTGCAGAAGACAGGAGTCATACCATTGGAATCATGATGTGGGCGGGCACGTGCATTTAAGTTTACAGAATTTTGGAGATAAAGAGCCCTTGGGAATCACTTAGTATAATTCTGCCCTTTGGTTTCTATTTCAGGTGCTCTCTACTATATAATGATTAATGTAGTCAAGTGAGCAGCAAATCAACAGCATAAAGGAAAAGAGTAGAAACGTGTCTGTCTCCTATCTGTTATCCTGTCTATATTTACTATGTGTATTCTCCAAACCATTTCCCCATGTTCTATATCTATCTAGCTATCTACCTGTCTTTTCATATCTATTTCTGTATATATCAAAGGATAAAAGATGGTTCAAAACACAATAGAATTTCCGTCTTGATCAGCTCAGGCTGTTGTTGCAGAAGAACCACAGACTGGGTGGCTTAAACAACAGAAGTTTAAGTCTCATAGTTCTGGAGGCTGAAGTCCAGGGTTTGGGTGCCAGCAGAGTTTGGTTCAGTGGGAGCCCTACCCCTGGCTTGTAGATGGCAACTTTCCTGATGTACCCTTACAGGGCAGAGAGAGCTCATTTCTGTTCTGTCTCTTTTTAAGGGCACTAATTCCATTGCAAGGGCTCCACCCTTATGACCTTATTACCTGTCAAAGCCCTCCCTCCACATAATATCCTATTGAGGATTAGGGCTTCAAATTTGAATTTTAAGCAGGGTGAGGGTGGACATGAACAGTCAGTCCATGGTGGTTACATACATTTAAATTAAGTGAGGAAAAAAAGGGAAAAGGAGATAGAAGCAAAAAAAAAAAAAAAAGAGCCAAGAATGAGGCTAACACAAATGTGAATGTGATAGTTTGGCTCATTTACAAGGAGAAGCATGGACGTGGAAGTGTGGCTCTGGCCCCCGGTGCCCAAGGAAGGACCTGAGCCATCACACACTCCATGGTGTGAATTAGGGAAAAGCAAACCAGCTGCTCAGAAGATGTTTGCCTGCTCCTGACATCCAGTCTCCCACGTTATGATCATCATCCAGGATTAACAGCTAATTTGTGCATTACTGTTTTACACAGTGCTATCTCTTTTCATTCTTACATCAGCTCCCGAACTATTTTATTGTTCTCTTATTGTTCACTTCTTTTTACAGAGGAGAAGATTGGGGCTTAGGAAGGTTAAATTCCTCCCTAAAGGCCATACAGTTCTTAGTGGGAGAATGGGGGCTCAAACCCAAGTTCATTTCTGGCTTCCCCCATGATTGCTAACTGCTTGGTGCCCAGGGTCCATAGGCTGGGCTTCAAATTTTGTGTTAGAATTTTGAATGACAACAAATAACTGTGGGGGTAGAGTGAGAAATTTTCTTCTTAGCTTTGAGAGAAACTTGTTGAAATACACAGGTTCACCATTTTTGCTGTTCTTGTATATAATCTTTGAAATCAAACCAAACTCTTGGGGGATTGGAATCGTTGCTCCCATGGCAGTAAAAATATATATCTGGTCTCTAACTTGAAACTTCCTTTGTAATCGGGATCAAATCCAAGCACTGTGAATTTAAACTGCTGCCAGGCTTCCTAACCTACCTCGCGAGTGTAAAGTCAGTGCAACTATTGTACCCGGCTGGAACTGGTGGGCATGTGACTGTGTTTGTGCCCTTGGGGAATCTGAGCTGGATGGCACAGAACATCTGAATCAAGGGGTATGGTTTTTGCCACACACTATAATAATCCACAGAAGATGAAGTGGAGGTGGTAGCTGGATTTCAAGAAGCATTTCAAATGCATTGATCGGTTGAAACCAGGACTGAAACAGTTACTACATTAAGCAATTATAGATGAAGAAACCAATCACCTCACCCCACTTTCCCAACCAGTGTCTGGACTTGGGTCGAATCCCTAACTTACATCTGCCTCCTTCTCAGTTTCTCTCTTAGAGGAAACTCTGTCCTTTTTATTCCAGATCTTCCAGAATACTCAAGTAGTCCTCTCCAAATTTATCCTTCCAATTTCCCTCAGTTAGTTAATGACAATGTCATTAACAGAATTAGTGGGGCCTGGGCCATCCAGGTCACCTAGAAAATTCTGTCATCCACAGAATCTCCCTCTTCACGCACCTGACCAGTCTGAGTCTCTCACCAAGTCTGGGGGCCTCTCCCACAGGCAGGACTCACAGCCGCCCCTTTCTCTTCAACCCCCACCCTGTCACTACCTGCCTTCACACCCTGCACTTTTTGCTATAATCATCTTAAAAACAAACAAACAAACAAAAAAACAAAAACCCCAGAAATTCCCTGGTGGTCCAGTGGTTAGGAGTCTAAGCTTTCACTGCCGAGTTATGTGTGCATGCTTGATCGCTCAGTCATGTCCGACTCTGCAACCCCACGGACTGTAGCCCCCCAGGCTCTTCTGTCCATGGATTATCCTGGCAACAACACTGGAACAGGTTGCCATTTCCTCCTCCAGTGGATCTTCTTGACCCAGGAATCGAATTAGCATCTCCTGCGCGTACTGTATTAGCAGGCGGATTCTTTACCACTGAGCCACCTGGGAAGACCTCACTGCCGAGGGCGTGGGTTCAGCCTCTAAGATCCTGCAAGCCGTGTGGCTCAGTCACCCACACACACAAAGCCTTTAAGTGTGCTTCTTTGCCTCAGACACACACATGTCATAGCGATTACGTGAAACATAGGTCTGACCATCCTCCCTTTGCTCTCCCACCTTGTGTACAGTGATTGTTCTCAAATTGTGTTTTCTGGGGACTTCTCTAATGGTCCAGTTGGTTAGGACTCCTCACTTTCAGTGCAATGGGGCACAGGTTTGATCCCTAGTAAGGAAACTAAGGTCCCACATGCTGTATGGTATGGCCAAAAAAACAAAAACAAAACAAAAAACTGAAAACAAACCCCATGTTCTCTGAAGCCAGGCTTCTGTAGCCAAGGCTGGGGACTCCGGTCCTCTTCCCTGAAATGACCATAGCATTCTGCTTCTACTTATATACAGGCTTCTGCAAAAAATTTGGTTTAAGGGGGTATAACAACCTATATGCATCTGAATGCAGAGTTCCAAAGAATAGCAAGAAGAGATAAGAAAGCCTTCTTCAGCAATCAATGCAAAGAAATAGAGGAAAATAACAGAAAGGGAAAGACTAGAGATCTCTTCAAGAAAATTAGAGATACCAAGGGCACATTTCATGCAAAGATGGGCTTGATAAAGGACAGAAATGGTATGGACCTAACAGAAGCAAAAGATATTAAGAAGAGATGGCAAGAATACACAGAAGAATTGTACAAAAAAGATCTTCATGACCCAGATAATCACGATGGTGTGATCACTCATCTAGAGCCAGACATCCTGGAATATGAATTCAAGTGGGCCTTAGAAAGCATCACTATGAACAAAGCTAGTGGAGGTGATGAAATTCCAGTGGAGCTGTTCCAAATCCTGAAAGATGATGCTGTGAAAGTGCTGCACTCAATATGCCAGCAAATTTGGAAAACTCAGCAGTGGCCACAAGACTGGCAAAGGTCAGTTTTCATTCCAATCCCAAAGAAAGGCAATGCCAAAGAATGCTCAAACTACCACACAATTGCACTCATCTCACATGCTAGTAAAGTAATGCTCAAAATTCTCCAAGCCAGAAAAGTTATGACCAACCTAGATAGCATATTCAAAAGCAGAGACATTACTTTGCCGACTAAGGTCCTTCTAGTCAAGGCTATGGTTTTTTCAGTAGTCATGTATGGATGTGAGAGTTGGACTGTGAAGAAGGCTGAGCACTGAAGAATTGATGCTTTTGAACTGTGGTGTTGGAGAAGACTCTTGAGAGTCCGTTGGACTGCAAGGAGATCCAACCTTCTGAAGGATATCAGTCCTGGGATTTCTTTGGAAGGAATGATGCTAAAGCTGAAACTCCAGTACTTTGGCCACCTCATGTGAAGAGTTGACTCATTGGAAAAGACTCTGATGTTGGGAGGGATTGGGGGCAGGAGGAGAAGGGGATGACAGAGGATGAGATGGCTGGATGGCATCACTGACTCAATGGATATGAGTCTGAATGAACTCCGGGAGCTGGTGATGGACAGGGAGGCCTGGCATGCTGCTATTTATGGGGTCACAAAGAGTCGGACATGACTGAACTACTGAACTGAACTGAACAATTAAAAAAAAAATAGCTCCAGTCTATCCATGTCTCCTGACCACAGACCAGCCCAGGCCCTTCCATGTCTCTTGCACATGATGGAATGTTCTCCAGTTATGAGTGCTCCTGGTTGTTCCTCAACTATATGTGTGCTGCCCCTGTTTCCCTGAACATGCCTTCTTTGTTTGGGATAGACTCTCCCCCTCCTCTCTCCTCTGAGAGCCCCACTCACCCTTCAGAAGCAGCCCAGATGTCACCTTCTGAGGATGGTGTGGAGCCATCCCTATATATCCCACAGGCAAACTGTTGGCTCCCTCCCCCACCCCCAATCTGTGCTCCCACTCGACCCCAGCTATGTCTCATTGGTGGCCCTGGCCATGGAAATGTTTTCTACACGTCTTCCTGCCCACTCACCCCTACTAGATCATGAATGATAGACTTCCGTGTAGCTATCATAAACTTTCCTGTAGCTCAAATGGTAAAGAATCTGCGTGCAAGGCAGGAGACCAAGGTTCGCCCCTGGGTTGAAAGTTCCTCTGGAGAAGGCAATGGCAATCCACTCCAGTATTCTTGGCTAGAGAATTCCATGGCAGAGAACCCTGGTGGGCTACAATTCCTGGGTCGCAGAGAGTCGGACATTACTGAGTGACTAACACAGTCCACAGATCATGAATAACTCAAAGGACAAGATTTATATTTTACTTGTCTTTGTGTTCCCACTACCTAGAAAAGTACTTGGCCCCTGGGAGAAACTCAATAAACCAGGAGGTGAAGCAACACCATTAATGATCAGTCCGTCAACAATGCAAGCCGGAAAAGCTAAATGCCTCAGATGAGTAGTAGGTAGGGTGACAGGGCAGGGGGATGACGGGGTGAGAGGAACAGAAGTGAGGGCCTTCAAGGGTTGTTGACTCTGGATTGCTGCAATTGACTTCAGAATACAGGTGTTTTTAATACAGCTTAAGGAATAAGTTAAGGCCCATGAAAACTCAACATGTCTCTTAGGCTGGGAACTCTAACTGGGATCCCTGTGGGAAAAGCAGACAGTGCAGGTCCTACTCGGAGAAGGTGATGGCACCCCACTCCAGTACTCTTGCCTGGAAAATCCCATGGGTGGAGGAGCCTGGTGGGTTGCAGTCCATGGGGTCACTAACAGTCGGACACGACTGAGTGACTTCACTTTCACTTTTCACTCTCATGCATTGGAGAAGGAAATGGCAACCCACTCAATTTTCTTGCCTGAAGAATCCCAGGGACGGGGGGATCCTAGTGGGCTGCCGTCTATGGGGTTGCACAGAGTTGGACATGATTGAAGTGACTTAGCAGCAGCAGCAGCGGGTCCTACTTGCTTGGATAATTTCACACCAACAGTCTCAGCAGCTCATCTGTGGTGAGGCTGTGCCCCTTCACTTGGGTGGGTTCTGTTAATGCTCACAACACACCTGTCCGTTCTGAGGCTGTCGTTACATCCATTATACAGGTGAGAGAACCAGCGTGGCGCAGCCCTAAGCCAAGATGCAGGCAAGGAAGCCCATGAGAGTGTGTCTTCAGATGCCGCTTCCTGCCATTGCTTCTTACTGCCTTATCTCCTGAAGCTTCCCCAGCAGGTCCACGTGCCTTGGGAGGACAAAGATGATGAAGAAAAGAAAGAGAGATTTATGAACTCATGCGTCCTTTCTTACCAAATCCCACCCTCTGACTGAGCACATGGGAAGAAAACCTCACCACATCCTTCTTCTTATTCAATTTCCTTCTTTATGCTTTTTTTCTTTAAAAAAATACTTATTTGGCTGTGCCAGGTCTTAGTTGCAGCATGTGGGATCTAGTTCCCTGATTGGGGATAGAACCTGGGCCCCCTGCACTGGGAGCATGGAGTCTTAGCCATGAGACCACCAGGGAAGTCCTCAGTTTCTTTTTTTATTGAAACATAATTCACATACCATAAAATTCACCATGTTAAAGCATACAGTTCAGTAGTTTTTAGTACATTCACGAGGTTGTGCAAACGCTACCAGTAATTTCAGAACATCACCATGAATTATTTTCTAACGTTTTTGTTTTCCAGATTCCAATAATGAGAGACCCTGGATGGATTCGAAATGTCTGGTCTTCAAACATTAATGTGAGTGGAGCTGCTATGAATGTCCTAATGATACTTTAATATTTCCAGATGAAAGAAAATACTCTTTGACCAGCTGGCTTATTGCCATGGATACACGCAGTCCCCAAGCCAGGACTACCATTCCCCCAAAGCTTTCAGAGTTTCTCTGTGGCCCTTTCTAAAGGTTTGATAGCCCCAGATGAAGCCCAGAACATTTGGGCTAGTTTCTAATCTCTTCTGCCTGTGAGCCACCCTCTCTCGGGCATAGATCTGATTTTTGTTGTGTTTTTAACTTTCTATTTTGTATTAGAGTATAGTTGGTTAACATGCTGTGATAGTTTCGGGTGTACAACAAAGCCGCTCAGCCATGCATTCTCCCCAAAGCCTCCTCCCATCCAGGCTGCCACTTAACATTGAGCAGAGTGGGCCCAATAGGATGCATGCACCCCGATGCTCACCGCAGCACCATTTACAATAGCCAAGGCATGGAGGCAGCCTAAATGCCCATTGGCAGAAGAGGTGGGCCATATGTACAGCAGAAGGTTATTCAGCCATCAAAAAGAATGAAGTAATGCCATTTGCAGGAACATAGATGGACCTAGAGCTTGTCATAGATCTGATTTTATCACCTCCCTGATTAAAAAACATTTGGTGGCTCCCTAGTGCTAACAAGAAACAGTTCATAACAAGTTCAGGCTATTTGTTTGCCCCTGATAGATGGTCAGATGTCCATCACATTAATAAAAACCCTTGCAGCTGCCACTGAACCCCTCAGAGTCCTCCTGTAGATTCTAGCTCTTCTTCCTACACCCATTGGTCCATTTGGTCACTGCCCCATGCTTGGCCCCCAAGCCTTAGCCCTGCCTTTCAGGTTGACTCTGTGACTGTTCTTAGCACTTTGTTCTCTGCTCTTTCAGGGTCTCCCTTGTCCCCATGTTCAGCAGCCTGAGGGCCAGCACCTCCCTTGTCCACATGCCCACGCCAGCTTCCATGTTCTGCTCATAAGTCTGACCTGTTGAGCCTCTGTAGTTTGGGGGGAGGTGTATTTTACTGAATCGTAACAGGTAACAGGCAGTGGTCCATCTAGATCCTGGCTCCTTTCTCACAGTACCTGCAAATCACCTGCACATTGCCCAGGACCAGACTTTAAGCTTCAGTAGCTTCCTACAACTTGCTCTGCCCAGTAGATTTTATTTTTTTTTTTAAACAATTTTTAAGGGTTTTTGTATGACAACTTTATTGACTTTGTTACACTATTGCTTCTGTGTCATGTTTTGGTTTTTTGGCTGTGAGGCATGTGGGATCTTAGTTCCCCGACCGGGGATCAAACCGGTACCCCCTGCATTGCAAGGTGAAGTCTTAACCACTGGGCTGCCAGGGAAGTCCCTGCCCAGTAGATTTTAAACCTGAGATTCTCTCCTGTGGAGAAGAGACTTGAGAGAATACATTGCAGGTGGAGGAGTCTCAAGAAAAGGCTTTTGGAATACTCTAGGGAGGAAGTGGGCGCCCCAGGGGGCATTAGTGGTAAAGAACCTGCCAATGCATGAGATAGAAGAGATGCAGGTTCGATCCTTGTGTTGGGAAAATCCCCTGGAAGAGGGCATGGCAACCCACTCCAGTATTCTTGCCTGGAGAATCTCATGGATGGAGGAGCCTGGTGGGCGACAGTCCATGGAGTCACAAAGAGTCAGACACGACTGAAGCAACTTAGCATGCACACCCAGGGAGGAAGTAATAAAGCCTCAATAGTCATTTGTCTCAACTGTGGCCTGTGCTAAGTTTTGGGGATATAGAATAAAAGTAACACTTGGTCTTACTTTCAAAGAGCTCAGTCTGAGAGAGACTCTGGTCAGAGTGTGGAGGATTTGCAGAGAACCCAGGAGGTCCAGTGCAGGGCCAGCCAGAGCACATCTTCATACACGAATCCAGAGACTCCAGTTAAGTGAATGAAGAAGGCTCCTGAGGAAGACCTGGTCCTGGGAATGCTGGGAAAAGCACAGGTTCTATTTCCAAGTGGATTGGCAGGGACTGGGCCCAATCAGAGGCCAGGAATCCTGAGTGGGGTGGGGAGTTAGCGGCAGTTGAGGCTGGAGTGAGGGGAGCCGTTCTCTATGGAGGAGAGAAGGAGCAGGATGTCCTGGTAAGTGAGCTGCTGTGGGTAGCCGTGGAGGCCGGCCATCATGAGGTGGTCTGAGGCTGCCATTTTCCATGGCCAAATCCCATTCTCCATGGTGCTGGTGTGCAATGGCCACGGTTACAAGAGAAGGGAGGAAGTAATAAAGCCTCAATAGTCATTTGTCTCAACTGTGGCCTGTGCTAAGTTTTGGGGATATAGAATAAAAGTAACACTTGGTCTTACTTTCAAAGAGCTCAGTCTGAGAGAGACTCTGGTCAGAGTGTGGAGGATTTGCAGAGAACCCAGGAGGTCCAGTGCAGGGCCAGCCAGAGCACATCTTCATACACGAATCCAGAGACTCCAGTTAAGTGAATGAAGAAGGCTCCTGAGGAAGACCTGGTCCTGGGAATGCTGGGAAAAGCACAGGTTCTATTTCCAAGTGGATTGGCAGGGACTGGGCCCAATCAGAGGCCAGGAATCCTGAGTGGGGTGGGGAGTTAGCGGCAGTTGAGGCTGGAGTGAGGGGAGCCGTTCTCTATGGAGGAGAGAAGGAGCAGGATGTCCTGGTAAGTGAGCTGCTGTGGGTAGCCGTGGAGGCCGGCCATCATGAGGTGGTCTGAGGCTGCCATTTTCCATGGCCAAATCCCATTCTCCATGGTGCTGGTGTGCAATGGCCACGGTTACAAGAGAGGCGGTCAAGGAAAGGATTCAGTTGGGCCTTACCGCCAGGCCTTGTACTGGACCTTCACAGAGCTCATGAACTAACAAGACAAGAAACCATGGACAGGGGATGTGAAGTTTCTGCTTTTTAGGGTGAAATTACAGAAAATCTTAACTGTCTATGCAGGAGAACTGAATTAGGAGAGCAGAGTTTTGGTGACAGTTGCCACTTTCAGGATACGTGTGATAGTGAGCAAGTTCCCAGCTTCTCTGAGCTTTATTTCCTTCGGTACACTGGGAGGTCATCCCATTGTGAACACAGAGTGCTCTCTGTTTACCACCAGGCATCGTGTAGAAGAGAAATGTGTGTGTAATGTTTTCGCTTAATTGCTCAGTCAAGTCCCAGTCTTTGCCAACCCATGGACTATAGCCCAGCAGTCTTCCTTTCTCCCGGAATTCTCCAGGCAAGAATACTGGAGTGGGTTGCCATTCCCTCCTCCATGGGGTCTTCCTGACCCAGGGATCAAAACTGCGCCTCCTGCGTCTCCAGCATTGGCAGGTGTATTCTTTACCACTGGGCCTCCAGGGAAGCCCATAGAAGAGCAGATGGGCTTGTAACTCAGCTTGGGTTGGGTGGGGAGTTTAGAAGCAACTCAGAAAAAATGCTTTCAAGAGACAGTGAGTCCAAGAGGAGCTTGGTCTTGAAAGAGGCCTAAGCGAGCCAGGCGTGGAGGTAAGAACTGGATCATATGATTGCAAGAGTGGGTGATGACCGTGGAGGAGGGGGACGCAGTGCCAGGATGGGGGGTGGGGTTCACCTGCTGTTCTAAGGAGTTGGCCTTTATCCTACAGGAAAAGGTAATGGAGGAAGGGTTAGCACTGAAGAGACTTAAGCAGACAGTGCTAAGTCAGATCTGCAGCCTGTTACAGGGCAGACATGGGGTGGGGAGGCAGGGAGATCCTTTAGTGAGTGGTCATTAGCTCAGTTGGGTTGAAGTGCTTGGTGGACTGCCCAAATGGAGGTGTGTAGGAGGTAGTCGGATGCACGGTCTGGAGCCGAGAGGCAAGGTCAGAATGGAAGATACTGAACTGTGGGTCAGCAGCAGAACAGAGTCACCGTAGTCTGCAAGGGGGACAGAATCACCCAGGAGTGTGTGTGGCATGGGGAGGCGGGCGAGGGCACATAGGTGGATTTTCAGTCAGAACCTCTACTATGACAGCTTTTGGTAATTTTTTGGTTTGTTGTTATCCTTGGAAAATAGGTTCACAAATGCCAAAAATCCTTAGTGATGAGAAAAACCCCAAATGAAGGGAAAGTACGACGGGGCAGATAGTAGGACTCAAGATCTCTGTCTCCTAGTTATTGTATAGATAAATGTGCGAGGCACAAGGTAGAGTGATGGGCATGTTGTGGTTAGTCTTTGGCTTGAAGGCCTCACCGACCGGCAGAGGAGATAGAGGCGTAAGAAATGACGCAGTGACAAGACTTGTATCACGAGCCATGGTGGAGTTCCATGTGGGCTGCTTGGTACAAAGGAGCCAGTGATGAAATCTTCACCGACCCGGGGAATGTCTGAGGGCGGGCTCCCCTCGGGGGTCCTGCTCTCAGTTTGAAGAATCTGGCAATGGGCTGCAGAATCCTCTCCCCTCACAAAGATAGGTTCATTCAAGGCAATAGGCTCTGAATTCTGGAGGGAGAATTGAGCAATGAAATGTCCACCCAAACTACGTAAGCCATCTAACTTGGATGAGGGAACATGGTACAGTTTGTCACATGAAGCCTCCCTCTTGGCCAACCTGTGTTTTGATTGCACCATTCCTACAAAAGCAACAGTTCCCAGAATTCTAGATGATCCTGGCACAGTTTCTTGGAGCTGTGTTTTGCTTACTGTTTTCCTTTCTTGTTTTCAGGTCTGACAAAGGACAGGATTTTAGGGTGGATAGCATGTTTTGCATGGGGAGGAAGTGACTTTGGTTAGATTTAAATTAATTTTTGAAATATTTTATCAAAGTGCTTCATGTACCTACTTTCTAGAAAATCAGCTCAGAAATGCTGGCTCAGAGCTGAAGCCATAGTTCCAGGTTCTTACCCCGACCACTTCTGTATCTGCTTTGCACCTTGTCCTATGGACCTACTGAGAGAGGAGAATCTAGCTGATTCTCACAGATCATTGTATGTAAATGCATTCTCCTTTTTCATACTCTTCAATTTATATATAATCCTACCCTTCTTTAGTTTGTTCTGTGTTTAGACTCTGTCTTTCTTACATATGGAGTTTTTCTTAGGCAGGGGGTATGTTTTTCCTGGAAGTTATGTTTGCCTTTTTCCTTGTTAGCAGGAAAGATATATGCTTCCCAGTCCCTGCCTGTCCTCCCCACTACACACACACTGATAAGCTTTTACTTCAATCTGTCACTTGGAAACTGTCACATTCTTTAAGTCCATTAACTTGTTTTAATTGGGATCTATTTACTAATTTATTTGGATGACCGTGATTTTCATATAGAACTTTGGTTTTCTTATTTATTTCTTATTTATTCAACAAACCTTACATGGAACAAGTGATAGGTTTTTTTTTGGTAAAAGCATTATAAATATTAACTCATTTACTTCCTTACAATAGTTCTATAAGTTGGTCTTATTATTATCTGTAATTGAGAGATGAGAAAAATGAGCACAGAGAGGTTGAGCCACTCGCTCAAGGTCACACAGCTGAAAAAGGGCAGGGTTAGAATTCAGACCCACACCTAGCTCCAGAGACTTTGTTCTTAAGCTCTGTAGTGTGCATTGGAGAAGGAAAGGGCAACCCACTCCAGTATTCTTGCCTGGAGAATCCCAGGGACAGGGGAGCCTGGTGGGCTGCCGTCTATGAGGTTGCACAGAGTCGGACACAACTGAAGCGACTTAGCAGCAGCAGCAGCATGCTGCCTGTATGGAGACGGCAATGGCACCCTACTCCAGTACTCTTGCCTGGAAAATCCCGTGGGTGGAGGAGCCTGGTAGGCTGCAGTCCATGGGATTGCTAAGAGTCAGACACGACTGAGCGACTTCACTTTCACTTTTCACTTTTATGCATTGGAGAAGGAAATGGCAACCCACTTCAGTTTCTTGCCTGGAGAATCCCAGGGACGGGGGAGCCTGGTGGGCTGCCGTCTATGGGATCGCACAGAGTTGGACACGACTGAAGCAACTTAGCAGCAGCAGCAGCAGCATGCTGCCTATATAAGAAGTTTCTCTTGTTCAGTAGCTTCTAATTCTTTTCATTTATTCCTTGCATTTAGCACCTGTCTCATGTTCCCTGGTTTCCCAAGCTCTCTGTGTGGGAGCCGTTTTTCTCCTGGACCACCTCTCACTCCAGGAGACCTCTCGTCCTGCTTGCTCTCAGTCCTCCCTAGAGATGCCATCTAGGGAGGCTCTCATCACTCCTACCTTAACCCAGATCCTTATTTTCTTCTTTTCTTAGTTTACTCTTTAGAAGTAAGCAAACTGGAATTCATTTTCCTGTGATCTCCCAGAAAAGGGGGCTAGAAGAGAGGTTTCTGTGTCCTTGTGTGTCTGAATCTCTTTTTTAATTTGGCTTCATGTTTGATAGTTTGGTTGGAATGAGAATTTGAGGTTGATATTACTTTTTCACAGAATTTTGAATGCATTGTTTCATTGACTTCTAAGAACCAGTGTTACTTCTATGCCAGTCTGACATTTGTTCCTTCCTGGATGACTTATTATTTTCTATCTGGAAGCTTCTGGATATCATTTAACCCTTTGTATCCTGAAGCCTCAGCAGTGGATTGTGTCCCATTCATTCTGCTCAGACCTTGGAGCGTGAGTCTGTATTATCCTGGTGGACAACACACTTGTAAGCTAATGAATATCAACAGATGAGATATTTCAACAGATTAAAGGAAAATGGAAAACAAACAAGCGTGGTGACTGGAGGCCAATCAGGTTTTCCTCCCCTATCTCCCTCATCCTCTATTGCCCAACTTTTTGGTCTATGATTGGCAGATTTCATTAACTTAACCTTCTACTTTTCTCATTATTATTTTTGGCAATCAAAAATAATTAACAGATTCCTTTTTGTTCTCTAGTTTTTTTCTCTTTCACAGCTTTCTTTTCTTTTATGTATGAAATAACCTCCCTGATCTCGCTGAGCTTCAAATTTGGGAATTTCTTCCTATTAATTTATCTTCTGTTCCCTTAATTATTTTTTATTTCTTCTGGAGTCAGGTTTCCCCCATCTGTCCTTCTTTTTCTTTCAGACTGCAGTTTCCTCAAGCATCTGGTGATTAGCAGTTGACTGTTTTTCTTTAACATGGATGGGGTAGGAAGGTTGCCTGGGATTTCCCATTGCTGGGGTTTGCTCTGGAATAAACAGTCAGGGAGCTATGCTGCCTATATAAGAAGTTTCTCTTGTTCAGTAGCTTCTAATTCTTTTCATTTATTCCTTGCATTTAGCACCTGTCTCATGTTCCCTGGTTTCCCAAGCTCTCTGTGTGGGAGCCGTTTTTCTCCTGGACCACCTCTCACTCCAGGAGACCTCTCGTCCTGCTTGCTCTCAGTCCTCCCTAGAGATGCCATCTAGGGAGGCTCTCATCACTCCTACCTTAACCCAGATCCTTATTTTCTTCTTTTCTTAGTTTACTCTTTAGAAGTAAGCAAACTGGAATTCATTTTCCTGTGATCTCCCAGAAAAGGGGGCTAGAAGAGAGGTTTCTGTGTCCTTGTGTGTCTGAATCTCTTTTTTAATTTGGCTTCATGTTTGATAGTTTGGTTGGAATGAGAATTTGAGGTTGATATTACTTTTTCACAGAATTTTGAATGCATTGTTTCATTGACTTCTAAGAACCAGTGTTACTTCTATGCCAGTCTGACATTTGTTCCTTCCTGGATGACTTATTATTTTCTATCTGGAAGCTTCTGGATATCATTTAACCCTTTGTATCCTGAAGCCTCAGCAGTGGATTGTGTCCCATTCATTCTGCTCAGACCTTGGAGCGTGAGTCTGTATTATCCTGGTGGACAACACACTTGTAAGCTAATGAATATCAACAGATGAGATATTTCAACAGATTAAAGGAAAATGGAAAACAAACAAGCGTGGTGACTGGAGGCCAATCAGGTTTTCCTCCCCTATCTCCCTCATCCTCTATTGCCCAACTTTTTGGTCTATGATTGGCAGATTTCATTAACTTAACCTTCTACTTTTCTCATTATTATTTTTGGCAATCAAAAATAATTAACAGATTCCTTTTTGTTCTCTAGTTTTTTTCTCTTTCACAGCTTTCTTTTCTTTTATGTATGAAATAACCTCCCTGATCTCGCTGAGCTTCAAATTTGGGAATTTCTTCCATTAATTTATCTTCTGTTCCCTTAATTATTTTTTATTTCTTCTGGAGTCAGGTTTCCCCCATCTGTCCTTCTTTTTCTTTCAGACTGCAGTTTCCTCAAGCATCTGGTGATTAGCAGTTGACTGTTTTTCTTTAACATGGATGGGGTAGGAAGGTTGCCTGGGATTTCCCATTGCTGGGGTTTGCTCTGGAATAAACAGTCAGGGAGCTCTTACCAAGACCGTGTGGTTCTGGCTCTGGCCCCCGTTTTGAGGTTCTCCTGAGCAGGTGGCTCTGCCCTCTGCTGCAGCCCCTTTGCAGGCATTTTCTCCGTGTTATTTCTTTACTCAACCCTTCCCTTTGCTTCCACATTCCAAATTTGATTAAATGTCTTTTCCATGGAAGATGGTCCTCTCTTCACGGTTGTGAAATTTTAAGTTCTGAAGTTTCCTTGACACTTAAAGAGATGAGGTATCTGAAAGTACAAACCAGTCAATCCTAAAGGAAGTCAACCCTGAATATTCATTGGAAGGTCTGTTGCTGAAGCTAAAGCTCCAATGCTTTGGCCATTTGATGTAAAGAGGTAACTCACTAGAAGACTCTGGTGCCGGGAAAGATTGAAGGCAAAAGGAGAGGAGGGCAGCAGAGGATAAAATGGTTAGATAGCATTATAAAGTCAATGGGCAAACTCCGGGAGGTAGCGGAGGCCAGAGGAGCCTGGTGTGCTGCACTCCATGGGGTCACAAAAAGTAGAACAAGACTCAGTGACTGAACAACAACATCTGGAAGTCAAGGGATATAAACGCCTGTGTTCATTCTGCTTTACCTGCCATCCTGACCCAGGATTTTCTTCCTTGTCCAGCATCATTACCGGAGCTGTTCTGAACTTATCCAGTGACGTTCACTGTGTTCCTATCTAGATATACTCTGCAGGTATCTTACAGCCAATTGCATTTCTCAGCCTGAATCATGACAGCCCTGCTCTGTAACTCTTGTCCAGGATGGATCAGTGCTAGGCACTAGCGCAGTCAGATCCAACAATAAGTATTTAATTAGAATAATCTTACTGAGAAGGATCACTTCCTATTCAGTGAATGCTGACCCCATATGATAATTAAGCATACATTCCAAAATATTTATTGAACACCGATTAAGTACCAGAAATGGTGCTAGATCCTTAAAACAGAAATGGTCTTGTCCCTCCTGTAGAGTCTGTCTGCTGGGGGAGAGATTTTACAATCATTGCACACAGAACTGGAACATTTAAATTTGATCAGTATGCTAAATGAAAGATTTGCAGAGCAATCCAAATGTCTAACAGGGAACACTGACATCCTTGGGGAGGTTAGTGATGCTTGAACTAAGGATGAAGAATGAGCAGTGGTTAACCCAGTGAAGAAGGGGGAGAGGATTCTATGTAGAGGCAGCAGCATGTGCAAAGGCCCTGTGGTAGGAGGGAACAGGACAAGCACAAGGACTTGAAAATTATCCAGTGCATCTGGAGCCTTGACTGTGTGGAGAAATGGTGAAGGCAGAGCAGCCGGGCCCCAGAAAGGCTGTCAGATGTCTGATGCTAGAGAAGCAGGTGCCTGTCTGTCAGAGAACCACTCTCCATCCAGATGCTCTCTGGCTGACCCAGCTGTCTCTGGGTCTCCTGAGAACACTGCAGCTAAGCTGAGCATCAGCAGAGCGAGACCGTACTGTGGTATATTCAATGCTACAGGGCAGGGAGCGGTAGAAGAGAACTGAAACTGAGCAGTGTTGGGCCCCGGATAAACCCTGGTCTGCCCAGCCCCCACTCCCTGCCTTCCACTGGAAATTCAAGAAATTCCCAGCTAAGCTCAGAATTTCCTCTGTTTAGGTTAGTTATGCCCAAGTCTTTGCTTACACATCCCCCAGGGAAGGAGACAGGAGAGGAGAATATGGGATTGGAGGAGGGAGATGTGATATTCTAAAATGAAAGAGAATTCACAGTTATTCCTTCTGAAGCTGCCTCAATATCCTCTGAAATGAATGGAGATGCCCTGGAATGGGGGCCTGGGCCCCAGACTGACAGTTACCACACTTGTGTGTTGGGGGATCAGACAGTCGTGACGATTCGAGGCTGTCCGTCCCCATGAAGTCACAGCATAGATGTGTAAATGACAGGTCAGAGCAGATGGCCCTCTATTCCCACTTCCTCTCTTTCTCCATCATGGAGACTGAGGTGACCTAGGTAAGATCCTGTAAGTGGCAGAACATAGACAAGGACCTAGATCTCCGGGTCCCCAGAACCACACTCTGTTTAAGACACTTCTGTTTCCAGAAAGACATGTGGGATATTTTTACTGGGCTTACATGCTCACTGTTCTGGGAGGAAAAGTCACCGAGTCCCAGGTCAGATTTTGTGATGAGCTTGGGGGTGGGGGCAGCAGGGGTGGGGACATGTTCCCTCTGGGGATCCTGAGGGCTGGACCAGGGGGAGATCTAAAACTCAAAATTAGCTTTTGGAACCAGCTTACTCTCAGAGTCCCTTTAGGCAGAAGTGCTCCTGTCCCTTCTCTCTTTGAGGCAGAAGCCTCAGGGACCTTCTCCATTACACCCAACGGAGAGCTTCACTAGAACCAGGTCATCCTCTTTGGAGGGCAGAGGGAGGTGGAGCAGCTAATTCAATCCAGGCATCAGAGAATCAGGTGGAAGCATGCTGAACCAAACTGCCCACCTCTGCACAGACCGCCAATCCTCTTCGGGCTGTTCTGGTGGGACCACGAAGCTGAGCCCAGATTTCTCAACCTAGTCACACAAAAGATCCAGCTGTTGACTCTGGATCTGTCTCCACAGCCCTGCTCCTAATGGGGGTCCAGTGGGGAGCCCCCAGGCTCAAGGCACAGAGGAGCCTCTCTGCAGAGGCCTGGCCTTTCGCCGTGGATCCCTTTTATCATGATCGCAGATCCACCAACTTCCATCCTTCAGATGGTTTGGAATCTACAGGCAAGTATGATCCTGTGCTCTCATTAGGTCGCTATTTCTTCATCTCCCGTTCCCGCCACTGGGTTTTCTTTTGCAATTTAAGCAGCTTTGGTCATTATTCTTAGAGAGTGGTTTGGCCTCGCCTTTCATGCTAGCTCATTCCTGCCAGGCCATCATTATATCTCTCAAGCATGGAGGCCAGCACCAAATGTGGTTTTGTGAGTGTGGTGTGACCTTCAGAGAAAACAGGGAAAATGACTTCCTTTCTTTCGGGCTGTCATCTACCTACCTATGCAGCCCAATACCCCAGGGTGGGGGGAAATGTGAACCTTTGGGGTCTTCTCCCGAGGCTTGCAGAGGCACACACAGGCTGAAATCTCATGGCCGTGAATATGCTGACTTCACATCTCAATAGCCAAGAGTAAACTTTAAAGATGAGACTCCCAAGAAACAAGTTAATATTTTCTTAGCCTCTAAAGTTTGGTAAGGCTAGGTTGACAAGATCTGGAGAGACTACAGAAGAGCCTGGTATCTGGTTCAGATGATTTGTAGAAAATTTAGACACACTGTCTCAAACAGCATTCTCTTATACACGACAGAACATGGTAGATTTACACGATTACCCAGAGGTGCTGGGTTGCATAGTGACCAGTGCACAGAGCAATGTACAAATCCCATGCAGTTACCAGACCCTACTTCCCAGAATTTTGACAGCAGAACATGCTTTTTAGGTCTTTAGAGTGTTAGTCACTCAATCGTGTTCAAGTCTTTGCGACCCTACGGACTGTAGCCCACCAGGCTCCTCTGTGCATGGAGTTCTCCAGTCAAGAATACTGGAGTGGGTTAACCACAACTCTACCCAAGTTACTCTGAGCTAGAGATGAAAGGAAGCATTCTCTTGCTTTAAGAGTTGGTCTTACACATGCAATTTTTCCATCAAGATTCAAAAGCACCGTCCAAAGACAGTGTGGGAGGGGGTAAGCAGGGTGTTACATCTGGAAGACGACCTCTGGTTCTAACTGTGGATTTCCCTGAAGAATGAGAAGGCCCATGGTTTGTAAGCCAGTATTTCCGGGTTTGTGAACCAGTATTTCCAAGTTTTACCTTCTGCTCTGATGTCTAACATTTGCTGGTAGGCTTCCCTTGTAGTTCAGTCGGTAAAGAATATGCCTGCAATGCAGGAGACCTGAGTGCGATTCCTGGGTTGGGTAGATCCCCTGGAGAAGGAAATGGCAACCCACTCCAGTGTTCTTGCCTGGAAAATCCCATGGACAGAGGAACCTAAAGGGCTATAGTCTGTGGGGTCGCAAGAGTCAGACATGACTTAGCGACTAAACCACCACATTCTGGTCATGCCTAAGGAAATTGCTTATGCGAAAACAACCCCACTGTAATCCTAGGTATCGATGCAAAGACTGCGCCAACAGGGGCACAAGACGGTTGGTCCTCGATATTCAGCTGAAAGCCTGGGTTCACAGGGTCACACATGAGCAAAGACTTCTGATGCCCATCTAGCAGTATTGTCATATTTTAAAGGATTCCATTCTAACTGTACAATAACTTTCTAGTTTATCACCATTTAAAAACTAGTTTTTAGTTTATTGAATAATAGGTAAACAGTTGTATCCTGTGATCACTCATCATTTTTGTCCATCACTTAGGCATTTCAAAGGGTTCCTATATGGCCTAAATTTTTTAGAATTGGTGCTTTTTCTGCCACAAGGTCTATGACAGAAATCTCTTACTAGTATACTTTACATGTGCGTGCTAAATTGCTTCAGTCGTGTCTGCCTCTTTGCGATGCTATGGACCGTAGCCTGTCAGGCTCCCCCATCCATGGGATTCTCCAGGCAAGAATACTGGAATGGATTGCCTGTGCTCTTCCAGGGGATCTTCCCAATCCAGGGATCAAACCTGTGTCTCTTATGTTTCCTGCATTGGCAGGTGGGTTCTTTATCACTAGTGCCACCTGGGAGGCCCATTATATTTTATAAATAACACCAAATTTTTGTGCTCTATAAGACATGGATAAGGTAATTCCTCCCTTAAAGTTTTTTTCTCAGTTAGTTGGAGTGAATTAAAAATGAGTTGAAAGTCCCTTCTAGTTAGCTTTCTGTGAACTTAGAATTCAGCCAGGCAAAATCCGATGTCATGGGAAAATTTGGTCATGTCCTGCTCCAAGCTTTCGATTATCCCTAGTGTCTATCAGGTCTGTTCTGGACCAGTGCTGGCCTCTGACCAGCTCCATCAGTTGGCTTACTGAGCGCTCTCTGTCTTCTCTGACATCATAACCCCAGCGGGGCTGTCACAATCCTGCCACCCAACAATGAGCTTTCCCTGGGGTCTTTGCAGAGGGTGCAGGTGAAAGGGCGATGGACAAGGAGAGAATATGGGAGGGGAGGAGGGGGGCTGAAGGGCACAATCAGGAAGAAAGGGGGGGGGCAAGATGGGAGTGGGGTGGCTGCCACGCCTGTGCTAACAGCAGCCGGTAAGCAGTGGCCTGGCCTGCTGGGAACCAGAATGCTGGGAGAAAGAGGAAGATTGACCTGGGGGCCAATGTTCCCACTAGCAGGGACCTCCACGTGAAGCTAACGGGAGTGGAACAGGGTCTTGACGACATGCCCTCCAAGAGGAGAAGACGAGGCTTTCTGCCAGCAGCGAAGGTAAAAGGCAGGAGGAAGGGTGAACATGACCAGGTGCTAGTCGTCAGGCGACATGTCCAGCAGTTCCCCACACTGCCTTCTCAGGCACAGAACCCACCGAAGAGTGGGCCCAGTGCTGAGGTGTGGGGACGAGAGAGACCTGTTACAAGACTCTTGGGGTCTCCGCTCTCCCTTCTGTGGCCTTCTGTGGTTTGCTCTGGGCTGTTAAACCCAGGACTCCTCATCTGCTCTGTGTCGTTGATCGCCTACTGGTAGAGTTCCTTAGGTAAACCATGGTGTGTGTTTGTAAAATTTTAATTTATACAAACAAATTTCCAATATTTTTGTCTCATTAACGTGGGGAAATGCAAAGGAAATGCCATTTAGATGTACGTGCGGGCCTGTGATACTGAGTGTATTTTCAGGGAGTTCTGCAAGTTGGCACCGAACAGAAACCTGCAGAGTCTAATTCCTGTTAGAAGGACAAGACAATAGGGACAGGAACTTCTATGCCCAAACCAAGACCCAAGCCAAGCCCACAGCGCCCTGGTAAAGTAGGTGACCTTTGCCTTTGCCCTCCAACCCCTCGGGCTCCCTGCTCCTCCACTTCCTGTAGGCCGCAGAGCTGAGGTGTCTTGAGACCCTCAGGGCAAGCTAGTCGTGAACCACCATCAGCACACAAATATTTATGGGATGTGCAATTTCACTGGGATTTTAAGATAGTGAGTATTTTCTTGGTCTTGTTATGTTTCCGATTGAGACATCGTGGTAGCCAGGCACCTCCCTGCAAAGCCAGCTTGTGTAGACAGATGCCCGCACGAGGGCTCCAGCCCAGGGTGGGGGACAGGTGAACACAGCTCAACACAGCTTCTGAAGCACCGTTTCTCCCTGGGTCTCTTGCCCTTCTTTCATGTTGATTGCGAAAGCAAATGAGAAAGTCCGGTTTTCTACCTCCAAGAAAAAAAGGTTTTCTACCTTCAGCTTCAGGGAAGTTCCAAGGGCTCACATTTCACAGCTTGGGGTCAAGACTTCAGGGCCTGCAGAGGCACTGCCCACACCCCTCCAGGAGCCTGGGAGGATCAGCAGTGTTATCACTGCAGCCACATGGGTCCCTGAACTCAAAAGCTGAGGCATGTGGAAACTTGTCCCTTCATCCATTTTCCATGACAACCAGTGCCTGATCATCACTTGACCCTGGAACCGGATATCCGCGGCAGAAGCCGGCTACTTCCACTGTCACCTGCAGCCTGGCCCACCGCCATCCTGCACGGCTGGCCCACCCTGGCCAGATTCACTTCCATGAAATGGAGGTTTCATAACATTTCCTTCCCTGTTTATAACCTGGTCGTGGGTTCTCCAGGGCCTTCAGTTTAAAGCGCCATTTGAGGTGTCATGTGAGGCACCATTTTCTTTTTGCAGGAGGCAAATTCTCACTCTAACCATAATTCTAAATTACTCAATTTCATGTTAGATATTTCATTAATCAAGAAGAACTGATATAATTATTCTATGTTTTCTAATGGTTAACATAAGGGTCCGGGAAAAACTGAGGGCAGGAGGCAAGGGTATTGTCTTGCTTCTTCCTTTGCCTCCTAATTTTTTCTTCAAAGTTGGACATCTCAGTAGACTATAGAAACATACAAATGGTTCTTATCTCCGGAAATGACCCACTTTGCCTCGTGGCAGGCCCTTGGCGTGGGGGTGTGAGTTAACCTGGGTAGAAGCTGGGCAGGGTTGAAGTTCCTTGCTGCTCTGGTTGCTCTCAGTGCGTTGAACATTCCTGTGGGCACACCTTGTGTTTCAGGGTGCCAGTGGGTTTAGCTCCCTGCCTCTTTAGCTTTAAAGCTTTCCTTTGCACTGGACCTCAGAGAGGGTCCCTTTGCCTGTTAAGTTTCCTCTCCCTGGTGTTCTTGTGACCCTCCTGTTGTTGCTGTGAGCTCGGCAGTGGGCGGTGGTGGAGGGAGACCTTCTCTGTTGCTTTTGACTAAGTTCTAGAGGAAACAACTTCCTGTCCTTTGTTCTCCAGGGTCAAGTTGCCTTGGTCCTCCTGTCTCTGAGCTGCAGATAATAGCAACCACAATTTTTAAATAGTAATGAATGTCCAGAATGTTTCTCAATATCGGCAACAACTTTGGTGTGACATGAAAATATTTGTGATTTGTTGGTGGTGATGGTGTCGGTTAGCAGGTTCTGTGGATCCTATTGTGCTTTGTTGCTGACATTCACAATTGAAGAACACTCTGCTGCATTGGATTTAGAAGGTAGTGAAGATACGACTGTTTCCACATTGAGTGCCCAGATTTTTTTTTGTGGATCCTTGGATCCCTCGGACTCCTAACCAGCATGTTTGGGGAGATAACTCGCAGATTGAGGGAGAGAGGACAGTAACACAACGTGGCCTGTGACCAGAGAGTCTCTCATGAGTTAATTTAGTCACGTGACCCTTGCAAGCTTCCTAGCTGGGGTGGGGAAGGGCCCCATCCCCAGGACAGCCATGACATACCATGAAGAGCAAATCTCCTCCGAGCCCAGAGAGCCTCTCCACAAAGGGAGAGGAGAGGAGTGTGATTGCTGAGTAAGCATTAAACCAGGCCAGCCAGTGGAGACTGCAGAGACGTGAAGGATTTCACTCCTTCGTCTTGTCAGGCTGGTTACATGTTCTCATGAAACGAAGGTAGTCCTCAGTAAGAGGACTCGACAGGACTGTTTGTCACACACAGCTCGCCTGGTAATGGAGCGGCCATCTGTGTTAGCTTATTGCCTTTATCCAAAGGAATAACGAAGCCTCTAGTGTCTTTATGGCGAGAGCTAGTTTTGCACCGTGGATTGAGGCATGACACCTGTCAGAATTAGGCACCTGCCCTCCCAGAGAGGCTGGGAGACAGGGGTACAAACTTCCTGTTCTCATTTCCAAGAGGTGGCTGCCAGGTTCTTCGAACATTTGAGTCCTACAGGTGCCCAGAGGCTTATCTAGATCTTTAAAAAAAGATTTACTTGCATCTCAGAGGGGCAGAGAAAGAATATGTAAGAAGGGTCACATAGTAAAGACTCTAAGAAAAGGTGGGGAGGAGCAGGCAGGATCTTTCCCTTAATGCATCGGGAAAGATGGAATCTTTTCCTTGATTTGTCTTGACTGTCACACTGAAGAGGAGCCAAGGAGCCACACCTCTGTACTTCCTTCTGCAAGTGGGAAGGGGTGAGGACAGAGAGAGAGGCCAAAGGTGAGTGAGGCAGAGTGCCCATGGACGCCAAAGGAGGTGGATACGGATGTTCCTTATAGGTGTGCTTTGTTACACTCAGGTGTGATGTTACTGCTTTGGGCTAAGCAAAAACTTAATTTAACTCTCCTAAGCACAAAGGAGCATGTGCTTTAATTCAGGAAGTTGACTTTAACTCTCCAGAGTGGTTAATCCCCTTCCTGGACTACCAGTTCAGCCAGTCAATCATTCATTCACACATCTGAGACCATCTGTGGGCCCAGCATGCACTGGACACCACGGAAGAGAGAAGAAAGGTATGAATTCATTCTTGCATCCAAACTGGGGAGGTGATTCCCCCCCCCCCCCACCGATTTGAGACACTGAGCTCCGCATTCCCCGTTGCCTTCCCAGGGGTCTTTCTACCTGCTTGTCCTCAGCCTGAAATGCTTCCTCCCACCCACTTTCCCTGTGTTAGGCGTCTTTCCCATCCTGAAGGCCCAAACCTGATAACTGCATTCTTTATCAGGCTCCTAAGTGCTCATAATAAATAACAATAATAGCAATTACCATTGCTAACATAAAACTCACCTGAGTGAACTATCTACGTTGTGTCAGACATTGCACTGATATAGCACAAGGCACTAAACACTCGAGATAAGGCCACCAGCCCTGTGAATCAGATGCTTCACCCCAAGTCAGTAGAAAAGGAAACTGAGGGTCAGAAAGGTCAGGCATCCCTTCCCCCGGTCACATAATTAGCAGGAGGTAAGGCGGGGATCAGAGTGCAGCGTGGAGCCTTCTGTCAGGCTGGATCTTGTCTTCTCTGTTCCCCCTCCCTCAGTGCTTCCTGACATCAAGTGCTGGATATCTGACAGGCTTGAGGAGGCCTGGAAGAAAGGCTCTGTGTCTGATCACGGTACTGTCCCCTGCAATGTGGACCTCTGTGTCTGGGGTACACTAGGTGCTGGAAAAGGGGCTGTGAGCAGCACTGGGAAGCTCTAGACACGGACAGACCAGCAAAGGTGGTCACTCCTAGGATGCTGGTCACCTAAGACTTTGGACTGTATGTTGAGAAGATGAGCTGAATCAATACGGTTTCTCTGTTGACCTTTCGGAGTTTGGGGAACCGAGGTAGGTGGTCATGGGAAGGAAAGAGCTACCTGGGGAGCCCTGTGTGGCCAGACTGATGAGGGAGGGATTCTGGGAGGAAGCAGTTGGGAGAAGGGGAGGGGTGGAGTTAAGGAAGCAGAAAGAGAGTGAGACGGAAATCTGCAGAGTTCAAGGCCCACTTCTGGAATCCCTGGCTCCTTTTAGTGTATCATGCTACACACACATACACACACTAACTCTACTTTGAGTTGCTTTATATGGACATTAAAAAATATATACATTTTTTGTCGACCCTTGAACAGGGCACGGGTAGAGAGGGTGCACTTTGAGAGAGGGGGCAGCTGGCCAGGGTACAGGATGAAGGGAAGTGGACTCTTAGAACACTGGTTTTCAAATGTGATTGGACAGTGGAATTTCATGGGGAGAAGGCAATGGCACCCCACTCCAGTACTCTTGCCTGGAAAATCCCATGGACGGAGGAGCCTAGTAGGCTGCAGTCCATGGGGTCGCTACAAGTCAGATACGACTGAGCGACTTCACTTTCACTTTTCACTTTCATGCATTGGAGAAGGAAATGGCAACCCACTCCAGTGTTCTTGCCTGGAGAATCTCAGGAACGGGAGAGCCTGGTGGGCTGCTGTCTATGGGGTCGTACAGAGTCAGACACGACTGAAGTGACCTAGCAGCAGCAGCTCTGTGACATGCCTATGCCTGTGTCCTGCCCCCAGAGACTGTGGTTAATTGCTGTTAATGCTTGTCTGGGTGTAGAGAGTTTTAACAGTTCTCTAGGTGATTCTACGATGTGACAAGTTTTCTTGGTAAACACTGCTTTGTTGTTGTTGCTTAGTTACTAAGTCAGGTCCAACTCTTTTGGGACCTCTTGGACTGTAGCTGCCGGTCTCCTCTGTCCATGGGATTTCCCAGGCAAGAATACTGGAGTAGATTGCCATTTATTTCCTTATCCAAGGGATCTTTGCCACCCAGGAATCGAATCTGAGTCTCCTGCAATCGCTGGCAGATTCTTTACCACTGAGTCACCAGCAAAGACTTGGAGTCCTCAGAGTATAGAGTGACTTTCCTCAACCAAGCCCTGGTTCTAGGTCAACAATTAAAGATGTTGTGGTTAGACTCCAGGCAACAAGCAGACGCCAATGTGAATGGCTATTGACAAGCAGCACATAAATGCTGCATGTTAACACATATTATAAGTTGTTGGCAAATCCAGTCCTCTTCTGCTTTCCTAATTGTTTAGAGCTGACAAAGGCTTATATGAGTTAGCATCATAGATTTTATCTTAACTGGGTGCAAAGATCTATCAGCTGAAAACTCTTAACACCTGAGCAGTGACCCTGTGGTTGGCCCTGAGCCCACAGCGCTGTAACAGGTTGTGTAGCATCTTGTAGGAACCTGATTTTATTCTGGAGCCAGCTTCCCTAGCTGAGGTCAGAGGATGGATCACTATGCTTAGCTTTGGGGTCCAGGTTTCTGGTGAGGCTCCACCTTCATTACCTGATCTTTACATCCAATTACCTCTGCATCCCAATTGCCATCAATATGGGAGTTATGGCTTCAACACATAAATTTGCAGGGATATAAACTTTTAGTCCAGGGCTTTTGGGGTGATAATAGTGGTAAAGAAACTGCCTGCCAGTGCAGGAGCCTTAGAGCTGTGGGTTCAGTGTCTGGGTTGGGAAGATCCCCTGGAGGAGGGCATGGCAACACACTCTAGTATTCTTGCCTGAAGAATCTTATGGACAGAGGAGCCTGGAGAGCTCCAATAATTGCTGTTAATGCTTGTCTGGGTGTAGAGAGTTTTAACAGTTCTCTAGGTGATTCTACGATGTGACAAGTTTTCTTGGTAAACACTGCTTTGTTGTTGTTGCTTAGTTACTAAGTCAGGTCCAACTCTTTTGGGACCTCTTGGACTGTAGCTGCCGGTCTCCTCTGTCCATGGGATTTCCCAGGCAAGAATACTGGAGTAGATTGCCATTTATTTCCTTATCCAAGGGATCTTTGCCACCCAGGAATCGAATCTGAGTCTCTGCAATCGCTGGCAGATTCTTTACCACTGAGTCACCAGCAAAGACTTGGAGTCCTCAGAGTATAGAGTGACTTTCCTCAACCAAGCCCTGGTTCTAGGTCAACAATTAAAGATGTTGTGGTTAGACTCCAGGCAACAAGCAGACGCCAATGTGAATGGCTATTGACAAGCAGCACATAAATGCTGCATGTTAACACATATTATAAGTTGTTGGCAAATCCAGTCCTCTTCTGCTTTCCTAATTGTTTAGAGCTGACAAAGGCTTATATGAGTTAGCATCATAGATTTTATCTTAACTGGGTGCAAAGATCTATCAGCTGAAAACTCTTAACACCTGAGCAGTGACCCTGTGGTTGGCCCTGAGCCCACAGCGCTGTAACAGGTTGTGTAGCATCTTGTAGGAACCTGATTTTATTCTGGAGCCAGCTTCCCTAGCTGAGGTCAGAGGATGGATCACTATGCTTAGCTTTGGGGTCCAGGTTTCTGGTGAGGCTCCACCTTCATTACCTGATCTTTACATCCAATTACCTCTGCATCCCAATTGCCATCAATATGGGAGTTATGGCTTCAACACATAAATTTGCAGGGATATAAACTTTTAGTCCAGGGCTTTTGGGGTGATAATAGTGGTAAAGAAACTGCCTGCCAGTGCAGGAGCCTTAGAGCTGTGGGTTCAGTGTCTGGGTTGGGAAGATCCCCTGGAGGAGGGCATGGCAACACACTCTAGTATTCTTGCCTGAAGAATCTTATGGACAGAGGAGCCTGGAGAGCTCCAGCCCACAGGGTTGCAAAGTCAGACACAACCAAAGTGATTTAGCACACATGCAAACATTTAGTCCATAGCAGATGCATTTTTCAGTTGAATTCCAAATGTATTTTCTTCTTGGGTAGATTCATCTAGTATACACAAATATGGACTTCCCTTATGGCTCAGCAGGTAAAGAATCCACCTACAATATAGGAGATGCAGGAGACACAGATTTGATCCTGGGGTCGGGGAGATTCCCTGGGGAAGGAAATGGCAACCCACTCCAGTATGCTTGCCTGGAAAAGCCCATGGACAGAGGCACCTGGAAGGCTATAGTCCATGGGACTGCAGATAGCTGGACATGACTGAGCATGCACACACACACACGAATATGGCCTTGCCAATCAGTGACTCAAACACCTGTGGCCAGTCATAGTCCCAGGTTCCCTAAGTGGCTTCATTCCTGCTACCTCATCTCTCCTCTTCCCTTCTCCTCCCACCTTCCCCATAATCCAGCAGAATCCCGTTCTGCTGTACTCTAGTCTATGGTGATTGGCAGGTGCTCATGCCAGACCAAATAGAATTCTAATCCTGGGTCTGGCACATCAACCTATTCACTACAAGGCTGGGGAAAAGATAGGGCAGGATGAAGGCTATGAAGTGAAGCTTAAATAGTTGGTGTATGTGAAGTGTCCACCAAAGGACCTGCCTTCCCAGGGGTGGGGGCTGCTTCCTAGAGGCCTGGGTCCTACGGGCTTGGCAGTGGACCAGGAAGAGAGAACAATATAGTTTTCTAGCAAAACCACTTTTCTTGTCCTTGCCTGGTTCATCAGGAGTCTTCCCCATTTGGCCAGGGGAGGAAAGCTGTCCCAGCCCCTTCCATCACCAGGACACAGGCTGGGAGCCACTGCCAGGGCAGTCAGGGGACTCGGTGTGCTCACCCCATCATTTGTGTGTGTGTGTTTCCTTCTTCAATCCCTGAACAGCCCACCCCACTTTGCACAGGCTGGCCTTCTTTCTTTGTCTGCTCCTCCACACCGGGATAAAGTGGGCCGACTCCTCTGGAGATGAGCAGTCAAATCCCATAGCCATGTACAACTGGTCAGGTCATGGTGGCGCTGATTAGGGTAACAATTTTTATTTGTATTTGTGCCACTGACTCACCTTACTGCCCCCAACAGAACACTCAACTGAGGACAGATGCCATGACTGGCCTGGTCTCCAGTGGAGCCCTCCATGGGGTCTGGCCCAGGGCAGGTACTCAGTGCAGGAGTGCAGGGATGAAAGCAGGGCCAGGGGATGATGGATGTGCGATGGGTGTTGGCAGTGTGGGCCCACCAGTCGAGAGGGTGGTGGTGGGGCAACAGTGCAGGCCCCTCAGGGGAGCAGTATCTCTCTCTGCCCTGAACCTGGGGCTTTCCTTGCTTCCCAGCTGTACTGTGTGCCAGGACCCATGAATCTTGGACTCTGCCCAGCACAGCCCAAGGGGAGGGTCCACCATGCCTTCTAACTAATGTATCTGTTAGGGCGACTTCACTTTCACTTTTCACTTTTCTGTATTGGAGAAGACAATGGCAACCTTCTCCAGTGTTCTTGCCTGGAGAATCCCAGGGACGGGGGAGCCTGGTGGGCTGCTGTCTATGGGGTCACACAGAGTCAGACATGACTGAGGCAACTTAGCAGCAGCAGCAGCAGGGTGAATTAGGCCAACTGCCAGCCATTTCCTTGTCTCCCTGTGACTTTTTTTTTGCCTTCAGGGATGCTTTTGCCCTCATCTGTGACCCTCACCCTAATTTGGGGGTGTACCCTGTGTGCTTTAGTATCAAGCATTTCCCTCCCAACCCCTGGTGTACCCTTCTTCCTCCCCCTCCTCCTCCAGTCGAACCCAGCACTCCTCATTCCTGCCTCTTCCCTTAAGGAACTTGCTGTGGTTAGCCCTCCCATGGGCACCTGGGGGACCCCCTCCATCTCTGGTAGATTCCAGGCTGCCCTGTCCCCTGCCCTCCGAGGGGTGGGGGGAAACGAGGCTGCACCAGGTAGTCCCAGGTTCCCATCTGATTCTTGAGGCCTCAAGCAAGGCAGCCCTGAAGTCAAGAGGCCTCTAGCCCAGCACTGGCCAGGAAGATTCCCTCCCTTACTAGGAGCCCAAGTCAGGTGCCCCAGAGATAATATGCAGCCCTCTGGGGGAAATAATCCATTCTCTTTCTGTCTGTCCCAGGCATTTACAGAGCTCACCCGCTGATATGACTGTCAGGAGATCAGTCAATTGCACACCTACTTGGACTGTTTCATGAGACTCCAGTGAAGAGGGGCGTGCCTTTCACCCCTCCTGTCTCCCCCTCCCACTTACAGAGCCCTTTCAATTGTGTAGGTAGTTAATCTGGAAATCTTAGGAATTCTCAGGGTTGCTGTTGTCTGTAGATAGAAGGAGGGAGGTTTTTAGCTAGAACCAGGCAGCTTGTATGATTCTTGGGGTTTTTATATGCGGAGAGAAGTTCTGACAATGGAGGAGTCGTAGTTGTTTAGCCTTACACAGCATCAGGCTTCTCTAGGCTGTCCCTCCCAGGAGGAAGGTCAGCAGCCTGCCCAGTCTTGAGACTGGGCAAGTGGGCCACTGCCTGCATCACAGCTAGCTAAGAACTGAACAAGTCCTTCTGGGATTCGCCACTCTTCCATGTACGCGTGCGTGCGAAGTCACTTCAGTCATATCGGAGTCTGTGCAACCCCATGGGCTGTAGCCCTACAGGCTCCTCTGTCCATGGGGATTCTCCAGGGAAGAATACTGGAGTGGGTAGCCGTTCCCTCCTCCAGGGGATCTTCCCCACCCAAGGATGGAAACCGAGTCTCCTGCAGTGGCAGGTAGGTTCCTTACCACTAGCACCACCTGGGAAGCCTTCATGTATGAGGTTCTAGAATTGGCTCAGCCAGTAAAGAATCTGCCTGCCAATGCGGGAGACCTGGGTTCGATCCGTGGGTTGGGAAGATCCCCAGAAGGGAAAGGCTACCAACTCCAGTATTCTGGCCTGGAGTATTCCATGAGCTGCATAGTCCGCGGGGTGGCAAATAGTCGGACACGACTGAGCCACTTTCACTTTCCTCAAAGTGGACCTGTGTGTTGAGTATCTGCCTCCCATTTTTCAGATGGTGAAACTGAGTCTTAGCCTCTAGGAGGCTTGCGTCACTTGGCCCGGGCATCACTCCTCCCTCCTTCCTCCTCCAGAATTTGGGGCGAGTCTACTCATCCCCGCGGTTTCCTTCCTCTCACCCTAGTTGGGCAGAAAGCGGCAGGTCCCGGGATTGGCTCAGGGAATCACCTCAGCTCTCCGGGCTGAGTCACAGCTGGGTGATTGCAGACCACAGGGCAGGGGCCCTCTTGGAGGCGGGGCGGGGACTCCCGGACCGTCAACATCAGCAGGGCAAGCGCTCCGGGGAATCCAGCTCTGCTTGTACTGAAATGTGTGGTTTAGTGTTTTCTTACTGCTTGTTGGGGGAAAAAGAAATTCTTCCTGCAAAAATCTGGCCTTGTTTAGTTGTTGTGACAGTAATAGGGAGAGCAGGGAAAGATAGCAGACGACCCCCCTACTTCTACCTCGAGCCAGCGGGACTTCGCCAACGAGCACCAGAAACCCTTCCCTACATGTCTGGGATGGCTGGGAAAAACCTCAAATCTTAAGAGTGGCCAGAATGGGCACTCCTGCTTCCTTCCAAGCAGGACTCTTGCCTCTTCCTTCTGCATCTCAGTGAACAGCACTAAAGGAAGGCGAGGGAGGAGGGGCGGGCGGGCTCGGGTACTTCCTGCCAGGGAGGATCCGCCGCCTGGGGCCAGACAGGCTCAGGAAGCTGCCGAGTGCTCACGCCTCGAAAGGGGCCTCGCGCCACCCCGCTTGCCCCGCCCCTCCTTTTGGTCCCGCCCCGGGGGGCGGGGTCGAAAGATCTCTCGCACCACCCGCTGGCACCGCCCCGTCACCTGGCCCCGCCCCCGGGCGGGGCCAGGCAGACTGGGAGCGCGCGGCTGGCTGGGTGTTTGCATACAAAGGCGGCCACGCGCGGCTCTGCAGGGTTTGTAGCCGCCTCCGCGCCAAGGATCTCCGGTGTCGAACCCCCTGCGGAGCTGCTGTCTCAGCCTACCGGCAGCCGAGGTAGGGGGCCACAGCCTCTGGGGGTAGCCGGGCCAGGCGGGGCGGGGCGCGGCCCGCAGGGCCGGGTTGGGGGATGCAGCCAGGCCGTAGCGGGCGCGGGCGGGGAGATGCCCGTTAACCCGCCTTCCCGGACCGCACTCGGTTCCCTGCGGTCCTTCCGGGGCAAGAGATTCGGGGGGAGGCGGAGAACAGGCCCAGGGGCCCGGCGGTCTCTTAAGCATCCCTCGGGCCTTCTCCTTCAGGGCTGACCTGACTTTGAGCGGCGTGGCGAACTCTAGGGGGGCTCCCCTCCACCTCCGGACGGCGGGACCAGCCAGCTCTCTCCGGGGAGGGAGGGAGGATGGGTTTTACCTGGGCAGCGAGCTGCCCCTGCTTAGCGTCAGGGACATTTATGAAGCTGTTCGGGGAGGGGGAATGTTAAGATTTTCTGCTTTGCTGTTGAGGAAACTGAGGCTCAGGGAGCTTGACTTACCGGGCCCAAGGTCACACAACGGAGCCGGGTTTGGAATCCGAGTTCTCCTATTACAGCCTGGTCTCTGCTCTGCCGGCTTCTGTGCACATTTCGTGCAGCCGGAGGGGTGCTTAAGCCTCCCATCAAATGCCCCTGCAGAATAATGTTATTTGGAGGAAGCCCGGGAAAATGTAGGATGAAAAGTAGTATTTTGGAAATAACTCTTAAGTGCCATGGAACCGCATTGTGTGTAGATAACTGAAGGGTAGTTTGTGTGGAGGGAGTTTTTGCTGGAGAAAGCAGATGTCAACCCAGGTTTTGACCACCAAACGAGAACTTGACTAAAACAACTGGCAGTACTGATTCAAAGTTCTTAGAACCTAGTAGTTTCCCCAGGATAACGGGAGTGTTTTGGAAAGATGAGCTTACACACAGTGAGTGTTTTCACCGGAGGGAGCAGGTATTGGGGAGGGGGTGGTTGTGAAAGTTACTTTTCATTCCCTGTTCAGTAATTTGGGTCTAATGAATTAAAGTAAGCGTGTGAGGAACATATAGTAATCAAGAAATAAACACTGCTGAGTCTTGTTGTTGCAAGTGGGGGGATCTTGGGTCTTGAGGGCACCTTGGAAAGGCCGAGGAGTCTTGCCCTGAAAGGGGTGGGGGTGGCCAGCCCAGAAGGAAGGAAGCACCCAGTCAGCTGTGTTCAGGGCCCTGGACCGGAGGGAGGGGGCAGGAGATGAGGGTGATATTTCAAAAGAAGGGCCTGAGGCCAATGGGGTTTACAGGCTGGTGCAAAGAACTTGGCTTTGTAGTTTAGCCCTGTAACTAGGCCCAAAGACAAATTTTCTTCCACTGTGAGCTGAAGAGAGGATTGCACCCATTTGCAAGTTATTGTAAAAGTTCCCTGAGATGGGTAAGAGCTCCTGGACAGAGCGTGGGGTCACCGTGGTCATTGTTATTTTAAGAGATGGATGCAAGGTGCCAGTGAGGAGGGCTATTTGTAGAGTTGAGACAGTCCTGCCTGACACTGCGATCTGGGCTGTGAATCACCGCTGTGGGACCCCCTGTCCCCTATGAGTCAGCCTTTCTTGGATCCTCACTCTTCTGGGTTCAAGGTCTAAAAGGTATCTAAAGGCGGCGATGGATTGATTAGTGAGAGGGTGCCGTTAGGGCTAGCTGAGGCTGCAGGCGGCTCATTCCAGGGAAGGTCTGTTGGCAGGGGCAACTTTTGGAGCATTTTGAGAAAGACCTAGACGATGGTGGTCCATTTGTGACCCCGAGGCTGGTGGTTTGACCTGCGGACATTTAACTTCCTCAGTGTGACCGGGGCATGAGAACCCGGAGCTGTTGAGGTGACAAGGAACACGAAAGGCTGGGATGCAGGGTCAGCGTTGGGGCGGATGCCTGGGGAGGGGTGGGCGAAGTCCCACTTGTTGTGTGTCACTGAACCCTGGCCAGGTTTCCTAGATAAGCTCACTGGGACTCGGAATGGGATTTGGGAAGAGAAGCTGAGCAAAGCCCGAACAAGCCCTTCAGTGATCTGACACGTTCTCAGTGTATAGGTGACTCTAGCTGTCTGTTCGATGGCTGTCTGTGAAATGGGAGCTTTCCAAGCTGTGAGCAGTGGATTTGGAGAGAGAACCGGGGTCCCACACCTGCTTGGGTTCCTGGCTGCAGGTCCAGCTTGGGGGACATGGCAGGTGGGAGTGGGACAGCCTCTTGACGGTGGGAGAGGGTTGTCAGGGAGCCTTTCGTACGCCCCCCTACTTCCCTGTGCTCCCCGGCTGCTTCCTCTTGCCATTCCTCCCCCCTTCTCCCCACCTTTGACTTAACAAATAAGAAGTGAGAAGCAGCTGGAGTTTCTGCCTGCAGAGAGCCCTGGCTCTGGACACAGTAATTTTTTCACAGAGCAACTTGCAACCCACTGGCCCTAAAATCAGTTTAGTGAGTCCATGGGTATTTTTTTAAAAAGTGAGCTAAGAGTAGAAAAGAAAATATTGGACCCAGGCCTACTAAGGTTAGATATTGTTCTGTGAAACTTATTTTAGCTCGACACGTCTGTGTGTGTCTGTGTGTGTGTGTGAGCTCCGATGGAGGGAAGAAGGGTGTGTGAGACCCAGTGCTTGGTGTGTGGGGAGGGGCCTGTGTGTGTCAGGTGCTGGCCCCCGGCAGTCCAGCTTGGGGTAGGGGGTGGCCGGGGATGGTCCAGCTGGAGAAAGGGTGGGAGCCAACGCCCAGGGCTCAGTTCGGAGAGGATGTTGTTCTGGGGATTGCAACCACATCCCTCAACCCACTAAGCAGGTTTGAAATTCCTGTAAGACTTTTTCCTTTGTGCTGAATGCTGTGCTTTCCAGAAAAAGGCTACCAGTTGTTGGGGCAGAGTCCTGACTCCAGATCCATGGCCTGTTTGCTCCTAAGGACGCCCAACTTTGGGGACAGGATGAGCGGGTTTACACTCTGTGTCTGGTTCCTAAAGGTCCAGCATCTCCTTGGACACATGTCTTCTCTCTTTTTGGCGAAATCCTCCTGGTCTCACTAGGCATCCACCTCTGGTTGACAAAAGATAGAAGCAGCAAGGGTCCTGGGATATAACTGGGTGCTTAACCTGCCAGTGAACTCTGCGTTGGCCCAGACTGTCGCCCAGTCTTGGGGTTCCCTTTGACTCAGACTTTTTGGACAAAATGGAAATGAATGCCCAGCCTGTTGAAATCTAACCATACCTTTCTGGTATTTCTATATTAATTTTAACCAGTAGAATTCTTTGCCCTTGACTTTTTGGGAGGATATGATTTAAATAGTTGACATCAGCAAAGTGCTGTCAGGCTGCAATCTTAGTTTTCGGTCCAGCCTTTGGACCCTTTGTGACCACAGGGTAGCACCTGGCTTTGGTTTGGCTGTACACTTGGAAAAGAGCTTCTCGTGTACCACCTCATACCCATCCCAGGGGGCAGGTGCTGTTAGGATCGTCTGTCTTACAGATATGAGATTGAGTGGCTGAGAGACTGGTCAGTTCTCATGGTCACAGCTTAGCAGGTGGGGAGCTGGGATGTGAAGGCCAGTGTCTCTCTCCAGGCCCCGGACTCTTATCCCTGAGCTGAAGGCAGCACTTGGGAGGATCCAGGTGATATTTAGCACCCCTCCTCCATGAGTTGCTGAGGGGAGGGGACAGGGGTCAGGCAGAAGTCCTACAGTGGCGCTTTCTTTTTGGCCAAAACACAGACCTGGGCAGAGGGCCCTTGCAGGTGTATAAAGAGAGGCTACTCGGTCCTGTGTTCCATTCATGAGTTAGTGGTTAAGAGCTGAGGGTGCTTTGAGCTTTGTGTGCTAAGTCACTTCAGTCGTGTCCAGTCTTTGTGATCCCATGGACTATAGCCCTCAGGGCTCCCCTTTCCAGAGGATTCTCCAAGCAAGAATACTGGAGTGATTTGCCATTTCCTCCAGGGCATCGGGTTCTAAACCGGGGCCTGTTTTGCCCAGCACATTGGCCACTGGGTAGTTTAGCTGCCCCACCTCCCTCCACCACCTCCAGGCTTTTTGTACTCCTTGGCAGGGACCTGAGAACACTCATCACATGGGATTATAAGATCTGAGCATTGCAAAATCCCAGTGCTGGAGATGGTCACCCATCTGACCTCTTCGACCAAAGCAGGTGTCTGCCCCCCCCATCACCCCTTCCTATCTCAGCAGTTTCAAGGATAGGTGGGGGGGACCTTGATACCCAGCAGGCCAGAGTTTGCCATCTTCCCCCTAGGTCTCTGAGGTCGTTAAAAATTAATGCTAAAGCAGTACATGGCTATGTAATAAAAACCCAGTAATGAACACTGTGGAGGTATTTGTGATGGAAAGTGAAGGCCTCCTAGTCATCCCCAGGGGTGAGCCTGTGAACCTTGATGGTACACACATCAGTTCATCATTTTTGTGCATGTTGGAATAGGTGTAAATGTAATTCTTTAAAGTGATTTTATATGATAAATATATTTGTACCTTTTTCACATAGTATATACCTCTTTTCATGTTATTAATAGTATTTGGGGAACCCCTCTCTATTTCTTTATCTTTTCACACCCTAATAATTCTCAATTATATGGTTTGAGTGGTCCCCAATTTACTTAACCAAAGTCCTGTAGATATTTGTTTCTAATTTTCCTCATTATAATCAGGGCCGTAATTACTGTTTTGTGCATGGGTCTTGTAGCAGAATTGCTGGAGTTTGCTGGTGTTTGCAAAAAAGACAACAGCTGTTGCCACAGGGCTCACCCCGTTTGTTACCCCACCAGCAGGGAGTGGTGAGCATTTGTTTTTTTCCCCATTCACCAGCCCTCAGGTTTTACAAAATGCTTTGATTTTGGACTATCTGAAAGGCCATCTTTGATTTGCATATCTTAAAATTAGGAATAGAATTGAGTATCTTCTCATACCTCATTGACCCTATGGACGTCTTTCTCTGTCAACTCTCTTTTGCTCATTATTCTGTTGGGTTGGTCTGAGGCCCTCTTAAATTAGTCTTAATATTCTACAGGTGAATGAAATTAGTAGAGCAGTGGGGTTACGAGAGCTGTGGCTGGGGTGTTGAGTTTGGGCACAAGTTCCACCAAAGCCATGTTCTTGACAGTTTTGCGAATCCTGGAGAAGGAGTCTGCCAGTTTTAGATGAAATGCTGATGTTTCTGATGTAGCAGCGCGGTGAGAAGTCACGAGACCTCCATCACTTCATTGTGTTAGCAGCCCTGCCCTGGGGAACCATAGGAGACTGGTAACTCGTGCGTTGTGCATCGGCTCTGTGCCCGGAGTGTGGGACTCTCCTGCTGGGTAGGGCCCTTAAGGAAGCAGAGGAAACCTCCTGGGCCTTCTCTCTCTCTCTCTGTCTTTCCTATGTGTCTGGAGTGGCTGTGGGTGTCCGCTTTCCTGACGCGTTTCTACAGGGTGACAGCTCCTTGCATCACAGATGCACACACTCCCCACGCTTCCTGTGGTGCCCTGCATCCTGCAGGATGGCCTGCAGCCCACCTGTGATGGGCAGGACTGCTTCGTGCAGAGCAGGCTTTGGTGCCCGGGACACTAGGGCTGGCTGGATTTGCTGCTTCATCGTTTGTCAGGAAGTCTTAGTCCGACCTGCAAGCTTTTCAAGGCATCGCAAGCTTTTCTGGTGAATTTTTCTACAAAACACTGGCCTGCCAGTAAAGTCCCTGAATCCCCACAGGCACTGATGGACACAGGAGTTTGCTTTCTTGTGTAGAAAGTTTCAGGCTTCCCTGATGGCTCAGTGTTAAGAAATCCACCTGCCAATGCAGGAGATGCAAGTTTGATCGCTGGGTTGGGAAGATCCCCTGGGGTAGGAAATGGTATTCCAGGCCAGTATTCTTATCTGGAAAATTCCATGGACAGAGAAGCCTGGCGGATTACAGTCTATGGTGTTGCAAAGAGTCAGACATGACTGAGCACACGCTTGTCTGTAAGAAGTTTCTCTTAGGGGTCTGTTCACAGTGGTCGGACTAACACATGGAGCATCTGCTGGTGGTCTCACTTGGTCCAGGCTGGCTGGGAGGGGAGGGACTAGCCCCCACCGCCCCCCCTGCTGTCACTGAGGCAGGGTAGGGGGCAAGAGTGGGGATGAAACTCCAGCACCTGGATTTGCAGTCTGGCATTGTTTCTCCTGCATCACTCTGCACCAAAGTCATACTTCCTTTTTTGTCATCTATATGTAATTTATCACCCTTGCCAGCTGATAACTATCAATGCATAGGGGCTCTGAGAAGACTTCCTCTTTGTCATTAATAGAAATAGCAAGAGGAAGATGTGCTATTTATAAACCAATTTCATTTTCACATAAGTCATATTAGTCATATCGTTTTGGAATTTCTTAGGAATTATCTTTTTTTTTGTTCATGCTTTGTATGAAAGCCAGTGTTTATCCCCATAACCTCTCAGGTGGATGTGGTCCTGGCCAGTCCTGAAGCAGCACCCATCTGTTTTGTTGCTCAAAGCTAGGCAGACCTTAGATTTGGACCCCAGACGTGGGGGCAGAGTTGAATATGCTCAGAGGAGATCAGCCAGGGGTGGTGAGTGGAGGCCCCCCCACCATCCCTCTGAGACCCAGCTCCGGTGTTAGGGCACAAGGGTCATCTTCAGAGGAAGGAAACATCCTGGGGCTTCAGGAAGCCACAGGGAGAACTCCCAGGAGGCAGATTCTGTCCTGTCCTTGAGGATGAAGGGTTTGAGCGAAAAGCCAGGTGGCTTACATACTCCCAGTGACTGAGGCTCACTCTCCCAGAGCAAATTCTTCACCATTCACAAAGGTTATAAAGGACATCCCTGTTCAGTTAGTTGTTTAATAACCGAGCCAGTTAAGATACAAGACTTTCAATGTCTCAGGACAGGAATTAAGTCTTGGCTGGTGCCAAGCCCGGCGCTGGTCACAGGTGAGTGATTGTGTGACTGGGTGAGAGGGGAGTGGGCGTGGGCAGGAAGGTATTGGCCACTTGCTCACCAGCCCTCAGAAACGACTTGAGATGTAGATCTGGATAAAGAGGAGGAGAAGATTTTTATCCATGGATATTCAATTTAGATGTTTTTTTCTTTTACTAGTAAATTATTTGCCCTTTTTCTTTGTTAGCTCAAAAGTAATGAGACCCTGTCCAGATCTGCAAGAGGCATGGTCCTAATTGTCAGCTGGTGGCAGGGCTCTGCCCAGCCTATGTACCCGCCCCCTGGCGTCTTCCGATTACCCGTGTTGTGCCACCTTGAGAGGTGCGAGGACGAGACTGGTCTACTGCTGCTTGACCCACCAGCAACCACAGACGGACCTCTCGGGCAGGCAGACCAGTTTTCAAACCAAGAAATCAAGCTCTTAAAATGTACCATCATGGCTGAGTTTGGCCTCCCCATTGGAGAAGTGAATAGGTTTCACACTGCTGTGCATTACACCCTCCCGTGTGTATAATTTAAGGTCTGCGTGCTGCCCCGTGTGTAGGTTGGACTGTCAAGTCTTGGGGAGCTTGATAGCATTGTCCCAGTGCTGGATAGAGGTTCAATGTGAATTTGGATGGTGGTCCACCTCACCCAGCCCAAGTTATATAAACTGTAACAGCTTCCTTCTCTGCAAAATGGGAAAATCATATCCCTTGCATCCTTCTGATAACCAAGCAAATGATTTACACTCTTTCTACTGTCCCCATCTGGATGGTGTGCCAGCCGTAGTGGTGTGTGACAATGGGCAGCGGGTTTGAAGGTCCCGTCACACTGGCTTGCTGCCGTGCTGTCGTTGCCTCATGCCGCCCGTGAGCTCGGTCTCTCAGATGCACTTCTGTAACCGGAGAAGCTGGCAGGCCAGAACCTTGGTCCCCAGTGGAGCAGTAGCTGGTTGGGTGTCTGGGGCTGCAGTCCTGCTGTTGACAACGGGAACACAAGGCCAGGGGAGGCTGGGTTGGTTTTCCAATCAGGACTTGCCCTGCGTGTGCCTTAAGCCCAGATTCCACACCTGCTGTCGGGGGAGAGCTGACAGTGCACGTTTGTCTGTGCACACGGGCTGGCTCCTGGAAGTGATGACTCATTCTGGGGACAAGTGTGCCAAAGATGTCTCCAGTCACAAACTGATAAAAGGAGGGTGTTTGACCTTTTAGGCCTTGAGGACTGTGGGGGCAGATTTTGGATTTACCTTTTAGGCAGCCCTGAGTGTAAGGGTAGGCAAGGGGGGGTGTGGATGCCTGTGAAAATAACACACCCAGAGCCTACAACCGAGTCTGACTTATCTAGCCACTTGCTCAAGAAAGAAATGACAGTAACCACTCACTTTTCATCCTGTGCTTTGCAAGGGCAAAGACCTTTTCAGACTTATCATCTTCTTCAGTGCTTTTGATGACAGCTGGTGAGTCTCATCGGAGAGGCTGGGGGAGACCTGGCCTCTGGCACAGAGCTCCTCAATGCTAGAGGAAGTAGTCACGTCCGGGCCTCCTGACTCCTGTCCACTAAAAAAAAATACATGCACAGCCTAAAACCTGAGAGTTATATTTTATTTGGTGACCTTACTGAGGGCTTCCCTGTTAGCTCAGTTGGTGAAGAATCCCTCTGCAACTCAGGAGACTCCGATTTGATTCGAGAAGATCTGCTGGAGAAAGGATTGGCTACCTACTCGAGTATTCTGGCCTGGAGAATTCCATGGACTGTGTAGTCCATGGGGTCGCAAAGAGTCAGATACGACTGAGTGACTTTTACTTCACTTGCTCCCCAAAGACAGCAAGCACCCGTCATGGTTTTCCAAGTTCATGTAAATCTTTCTCAACAAGCATCATTTTGTCTTCTCACCTCCGCTTATTACCCTTGGGGTTCCTGGTGGTTGTGTCAGGTAAGAAGGTTGCACTTCCCGGCTATATTTTGTAGCTCCCAGCAGAGCCTCTTGGAAAAACTAGGTTCAGTCTCAGGGAGACTGGGCCATCGGACAGAAAGTTAACCTCATACATGCTGCAGAACTTGTTTTCTCAGAGAGCCTGAAATTCTGTTTCACTGTGGACATCCTTTCCAGGATGATCCTCAGGTTAGCCTTTGCTGGAACGCGAGTGCAGGGAGGAATTTGTTTTCAGTACTTCTCTTTCATTTGCTTCTCGGATATTTCCTCATTTCTTTGTGTGATGACCTGCCTCCTCATTCCTCAGGAAAGCACTAGGATATCATGCCCACCCATGTGGCCATGACCGCCCCAAGGTTGGCTGGGCCCTGGTGAGCGGAGCCCCCCAACTCTGGCACAGCTCCGTACCCTCCTACCTGCCACCGCTCCCGTCCTCTTCTGCCAAGATGGGTACCAGGAGGATACAGGCGTCCCCCTGTGCCCTGGTCTTTCACTCTGAGCCGTGCGTCTGTTTCAGTGTTCTAATAGTAGGATGCAGGCAGCTTGGATGGTACCTCCTCTATTTCCACTAAACCAGCGCAAAAGTGTCCCCAACCAATGAAACAGTTTCACTTGCTGGAAGACAGTCACCATATAGATTTAATTCAATCAGGTCATTTCAGAGGTACTTCGCTTAACGGACAAATGGAAGAGATGAGGCTCCCAGCAAATGCTGAAGAATGGAGTCAACAGCAGTCTGGGAAGTAATTCTGGGAAGTGGTCATATGTGGCCGCAGCATTTCCTGGGTCCCTGGGATGGGCCCAGTGCCATGTGAGGGGCTGGGGTCCCCGAGATGAGCAGGCCCCTCCCTGTCCTCAAGGAGGGCAGACAGCTTGGTGAATGGAGTCTCTCCAGCTGCTGGACAAATGCTGGCCCAAGTTTATCAGGTCTCTCCAGCTGGACAAATGACAACGTAGACAAGTGACAACCTGTGTTTTATCAAGCTGCTGCTCAGGATAGGAGGAGAGGGGATCAGCTGAACAGGAGAGCCTGGAGGGAGGTTCAGTTCATAGAACAGTGAGTTAATGTGGGTGTGGAGATGGATGAGGTAACCTGACATGCAGGCGAAGACACAGAAGAGGCCATGGGACATGGATTAAGGAGTGACTCTTGTGGAGTAGATCTCTTGTGGAGCTTAAAGAGCTTAATGAAAGAAGTGTCGAGGTGCAGAAGTTTAACAAAAATGATGATTCTGAGGGTAGTGTCCACTGAGACAGCTCTGCACTCTCTTTGACCTATGCTAAGGTGAGGTTTCTCAGCCCCGAGCCTTGACCGATTATCCTTCCTGGGGCGGAGTATCTCCACATTGGATGTTGCCTGTCATAACATCACATGTCTTTGGGCACGCCCACAAGAGGAAAATGGAGAAACTTATCTTGTAGACAACGTGCCTTTGATAATAGTTGAGAGAACTAGAAGTGGAATTAATTAAAATAACTTTTATACATTTGCATAATAAATGAATGGACCTGATTCCTGAATTTCTAGTAAGGAGGTTGGCCTGAAATAATTCAAAGACCCATATTAGTTTTAGTAATTGATGCTTTTCAGGCTGAAGATGCTCTGTTGATTATTTACGCTGCAGATGGAACCCCTTGTGGGAATACACTTGGATTTTTGTGTTCCATGTGTGTTATCTATTGGGGTCTTAGACAAGCGCTGCCGTGGTTTCTAACTTAGGGAGGGGTTTCAGAAAGACAGTATTCCAATGGCTTGGAATAATCTTAGAAAGTTAATAGTGTTCCAGGAGTTCAAGCTGGAAGTTGTCACGCTGAGAAAAATATATTTGCCTGTTTCTTAACCTCAGAGTTAAGCATAGCATAGAGAACCTAAGTTTGACAGGAGGGGTATCTTTCTGTTATTTTGAGGTCTGGCTCACCTTTCCTTGAAAACGTTTTGCATGAGGGTTAAAGGAATCCCATTTCGAGTGGAAGTGAAGGCTTGTCAGGTGGAGCAGCCAGCTCCTGCCAGATCCCAAGATTAAAAATCGAGAGATCGAAAAGTGACTTGGAGTGGGATGAGTGGAGAGTAGGGTTCAGAGCTGTTCGGTTGGAAATTTCAGCTTTTGTTTTGTGTGCAGGTTCTGCTTATCTCTGGCTGCTTCTTGAGGTTCCGAAGGTACTTCCTTGAGGGCACACACCCGCTCCGGGCCTTCTCCTGTCCTGTCTCAGTGGACACCATGACTGGAGGGGAGGTGAACGGGGGTTGGCAGGGGACTCTGGCTGGCCTGGCTTCTTCAGCAGCAAATTAGCTTCTTCCTTGAGGCTTTGACTTCCGATGGAGCTGACAGAAGTGAAACTTGGAAAGCGGTGCCCAGCCGGTTGGCTCCTGTATTCGGTACCTATTTACCAGCTCAGTTGGTATAGAATCTGCCTGCAATGCAGGAGACCCCGGTTCGATTCCTGGATTGGGAAGATCTGCTGGAGAAAGGATAGCCTATCCATTCCAGTATCCTTGGGCTTCCCTTGTGGCTCAGCTGGTAAAGAATGCACCTGCAATGTGGGAGACCTGGGTTCGATTCCTGCATTGAGAAAATCCCCTGGAGAAGGGAAAAGCTACCCACTCCAGTATACTGGCCTGGAGAATTCCATGGAATATATAGTCCATGGGGTTGCAAAGAGTTGGACATGACAGAGTGACTTTCACATTCACTCACCAGCGTGTGTTTAGGAGGAGACCTTGGAGGAGCAGAAGGTCAAGGAGAGCGTGGCTGCCTCCAGCCAGCCTATGCTTCTTGGCCAAGCAGATGGCCTGGAGAATTCCATGGAATATATAGTCCATGGGGTTGCAAAGAGTTGGACATGACAGAGTGACTTTCACATTCACTCACCAGCGTGTGTTTAGGAGGAGACCTTGGAGGAGCAGAAGGTCAAGGAGAGCGTGGCTGCCTCCAGCCAGCCTATGCTTCTTGGCCAAGCAGATGCTGGAGGTGACCTGGGTCCACTTTCTTCCTTTGGTCTCCTGGACCCAGTCTGTCACTCAAAGAAACTTTTAATATTTTAAATATATTTTTACAGTCTTTATTGAATTTATCATAATATTTCTCCTGTTTTATGTCTTGGTTTTTTTGGCATGTGGGGTCTTAGCTCCCCAACTAGGGATCAAACCCACACCCTCTGCATTGAAAGGTGAAGTCTTAACCACTGGACTGCCTGGGAAGTCCCTCCAAGAAACTTTTTAACCAAATAATGTTCATCTTCCTGAAATGAATTCTGGTTGATACAGTATTCTCCTTTATCTGTGTTGTAAATTTAAAAAAAAAAGGTAAAATACACAACATAAAATCCAGTCTTTTAACCAATTTTAAGTGAACAGCTCAATAGACTCGATACAAGTACATGTACATGGCTGTGCATTCACACAGTAGACAGTCACTGTCCAGCTCCAGAGCTCTTCTCACCTTGCACACCTGAAGCTCTATCCCCATGAAACAGGAGCTTCCTCCACCCTGCCCCCACCCCTGGTAATCACCATTCTGCCTTCTGCTTCTATGGGTTTATCTGCTCCAGATACCTTATAAGAGCAGGATCGCACAGTATTTGTCCTTTTGTGACTGGTGTATGTCACTTAGCATAATGCCCTCAAGGTTCAACCAAGCTGTAGCATGTGTCAGAATTTCATTCCTTTAGAAGGCTGAATAACTTTCCATTGTGTGTACCATACTGCATTTTGTTTATCCGTTCATCCATCGATGGCCAGTTGGGTTGTTTTTACCTTTTGGCTGTTGGGAATAATGTTGCTATAAACACAGATATATCTCTTTGAGACCTTGCTTTCCATGCTCTTGGCTGTGTACTCAGAAGTGGAATTGCTGGGCCATAGGGTAGGTCTGTTCATGGGGTTTTCAAGGCAAGAATACTGAAGTGGTTTGCCATTCCCTTCTCCAGTGGACCACGTTTCGTCAGAACTCTCCACCGTGACCTTTCCAGCTTGGGTGGCCTTACGTGAGGCATGGCTCATAGTTTCATTGAGTTGGGCAAGGCTGTGATCCAAGTGATGAGTTTGGTTAGTTTTCTGTGACTGTGGTTTCCATTTTGTCTGCCCTCTGATGGGTAAGGATAAGAGGCTTGTGGAAGCTTCCTGATGGGCGGGACAGGCTGTGGGGACGAAAGGATGAGATGGGTGGATGGCATCACCTACTTGATGGACTTGAGTTTGAGTAAGTTCTGGGAGCTGGTGATAGACAGGGAGGCCTGGCATGCTGCAGTCCGTGGGGTCGCAAAGAGTCGGACATGACTGAGCAACTGAACTGAGCTGAGGGTAGGTCTATTTTAAATTTTTCTGAGGAATCACCATGTTGTATTCTATAGGTATACCATTTACCCTCCAATAGTGTATGTAGGTTCCATATTCTTTACATCCTCACCAGTGCATGTTTTTCTTGCTTTTTAGGTAGTAGTCACCCTAATGAGGCAGGAGATAGATGGGCCTCCAGCAAGCATTTACAACTGGCCTCCTGTCTACATTTCTCTGGGGTGAGAAAAGATGGACTTCAGGCAAGACACTTAGAACTAGCCTCCTGTTTGCATTTCCTGAGACAGGAGATAGGTGGGCTCCAGGTTAGATATTTACGACCAGCCTCCTATTTGCGTTTGGAGATAGAAATAACAGAAACAGAATAAAGAGCCAGGCTTTGTCTCCTGAGGACACCGTAAGATAACAGTCATGGCAGGAACAGAGAAGGGCTAAACTCCATTTGAGTAAAAGATCAAGAAGTCATTTATTAAAGCAATTATCCTTCAATTAAAAAATAAATAAATTTAAAAAAATAAAGAAGTCTTTTATTTCCCATCCTTGGGGTAAGGGAGAACACTGCCCATGCTCAGAAAGACTTCTTGGGGTCAAAAGAAGGGAGCGCCAAGAACCCTCCCCCCGCCCCCATAGGCCTCTGGGTTGGAATTCTTGAAAAAAGTAGTGCATGGGTGTTGGAGAGGGTCCTATGGTAGGTCAGGTGAGGAAAAAGAAACCAGATAACTGGCCAAAGGAAGGCAAAGACCCAGAAGAACTGCCCTGTGTAAACGACTTACCTGCTTCTTTACTGTACTCATCGGTACAGGGGCCACCCACACCTTTTCTCTCCAGTGTGCATCTCTGCCTTGCTTCTATCTTAACTAAACCATTTCTCTGTGAGCTCTCCCACTGGTGCTGTGTCTCTGATAATAAACTTTATACCTGTTTTTACAGTTTTCACCTTCTTGAGAAATACATTTATCAATAGGGACAAGAGCCAGGGAAAGCTTTGTTCCAGCCACTGTGTCTTGCTGGTCTAGTGGCTGGGATTCCTGGTTTTCATCCCGACCACCCAGGTTCGATTCCTAGGCAGGGAACTAAGATCTCACTTCAAGCTACCGTTTACTGTTGCATCTCTAAAATCACAAATAGGTGTGAGGTGGTAGTAGTGCTCTCCCTTTTAAAAATTTTTCAGTGCTCAGTTCCAGCTGGCCTAGGGCGTAGACACTGACAGTTCCTAGGAGCATCTTGGCAGGTGGGACCCTGGCTCAGTCATTTGTTAAGGATTATAGAACAGATTTTCTGCTTTGGAATGGAGATATTTTCAGATTTGCAAATAAGTTATTCAGTAGAGAGGGTAGCTAAAGATCTCAAAGCAAGTTCTGATTATTTGTGGTAGTAAAAACATAGCAGCCCACCCATGGCCCACTCACAGGGGAAATCCCAGGGCTGGAAATTGAGGAATTGATGTCTGCCTCTGTCTTGTTGTGGGGAGCTCGCCTGAGCCATGTCCCACCTCTGGGCTTATTTCTTTAAAACGAGGATCTTGGGACACGAGCTCAGTCAGGATCCTGCCAGCTTCAGAATTCTCGGTTTCTGCCCATTTACCTTGAATTTACTCATTGGTTGGCAGGGAAGGATGCTTCATTCTCGAGAACAAGAGCACAGATCAACATTTCATTTAAATTATGAAAGATGCCCTTCTAGTTGCTAAGGCTTGAAGAGTGCAGCCTTTATCTTTGGATGATTGGAGCTGGACTTGGACCTTGCAGGTCACCCAGGCCGGTATGCTCATTTGACAGCTGAGAGGCTAGGACACAGAGCTGGTAATACCATCCAGTTATGAGCTTTCTCTTCCTTATGAATAAAAAATGCCGACCAGCAGGTCCTGAGGCCTTCTCCGAAGCCCTGCCAGCAGAGCAGTGACGCTGGCCTGGGTTCAGGACTGTGGTGCTGGGGAGCGGTTATTCGGGGTCACTGTCATTCAGGGGTGGGCAGAGCCCATATGTGAGGGTGGTGAAGTTGGAGGAAGCCATGGGGGATGGGAGAGGGGCTCAACATAACCAAAGCCAAGGTCAGACTCCAGGTCGGTGACCTTGGGCATTTGCTGCATTGCACATTTGCTTGTCCTTCAGTTTTCCTACCTGAAAGGCCTTATACCTACAGGTTTATTGTGAGAATCACGTGAAATGAGGCTATGTATATGACAGAAGGGGCTTCCCAGGTGGCGCTAGTGGTAAAGAACCTGCCTGACAATGTGGGAGATGCGGGTTCGATCCCTGGGTTGGGATGATCCCCTGGAGGAGGGCATGGTAACCCACTCCGGAGAATTCTTGCCTGGAGAATCCCGTGGACAGAGGAGCCTGGCGGACTCCAGCCCACAGGGTTGAACACAACTGAAGTGACTTAGCATGCACGCACACATTGACAGAAATTGTAAAAAAATGTTATTATACTGCAGGTACTGCTGTATCATGAGCCCAGTATGTTAAAACCCAGGTTGACCATTGTGGTGATGCTTTCCTTTTATAAAATGACTCCCTAGAGAAAGTGTCAGGGTTATAAATAGTCCTTTTCTCTATGGCTCAGGAAATGTCCTGCCTCCCCTTGTGCATGGAGTTGGTTAACCTGTACCACTAAGCCAACTTAGAACGTGTGTGATCTTATGAATTTAGGTATCTGGGCCTCAGTTAGTGGTGGAGGCTGTGCAGTTTGGAGGCAAGTTTGTTCATCTCTGAACGTGTTTACTGAGGGTTGGCTTGCTGCTGCATCTGAGGGAGAAAGTGTATTAATCCAGAGAACGTCATTTAAGTTGTACCATGAGCCAGAGGATGTTCTCATGCTCTTTTCTTTGAGGGTTTTGCTCACTGCTTCAGTCTCTGGCTTGTTCTGTTAGAATCAAATCATTAATTTTTGTTTGCATGCAGGGCAGTTGACTGAGCACTTTAGTGCTTCAGTTTCCTTTTTTGGGAGCAGAGAAAGTTGCAATCACTTCTGCTTATGTTGTAGGGGTTGAGATGAGAGACTCATAGAAGGGAGTTTCTTCTTTTTTTCTTTTGGTAGTAATTTGAAAGGACCAGGCTTGATCCTTGGCCTCAAGGAGAATCTGGCTTCACTGAGTGACATGAAAACTACATGGCAAAATGGACACATATCAGAGCCAGAAAGGTCAGTTACAAGCTCTGTAAATGGAGGTCTGCCAGGGCCAGGTGGCACACGCGCGCTGTGGAGTCATCGTAGGGACCCTGGATGGTGGTCAGCGTGGTCAGTCCCGTGAGCTCCTGGTTAGATCTGCTGAGGAATCTAACCTGTCTGAGGGCAGGGAAACCGGCCAGGGGCTGGGGACCTGTGGGTCAGAAGTCACGTTGTGTGACCCCTTGGTGCTCAGATGATATTTGAAACCATGTGGCCTCACAAGTTCACCAAAGTGTACAGAATGGAGGGGACAGAAATATGTGGACTCGGCCCTGAAATGGAGGTGCAGCTAGAGCCGGAGGAGGCGGGACCCAGCAGGGACAAGACTGTGAGCCTCATCCCCAGGGGAGGCTGGGCCCGTCTGAGCGTCTAAGTCCCATTAGGGTGGGCAACTGGCATCTGGAGGCTTAGTGAGGCCGTCCAGGCAGCTGGGCGGGTGCAGGTCACATTGGGGTGGCCGGTGGAGCCCCAGCTGTGAGGAGAGGACCAGGGCCCAGCACTGCGGGGGCTCCCGTTGCTCTGGCCCCCAACGTTTGCCTTGTTGCTCCCCTCACTGCTGCCCTTCAGGCTGGCATCTTTTCTTGTCCACGTGATCATCAGCAGCTGCAGATTGGCCTGCCTGCCTTCAGAGTCTTATCCTGCCAGCCTTCTCTACCTTTTTGTAACTGCAGTGCTTTTTCTAAGTCATGGATGAAGTCATCATTTTGTGCTCTCGAGTCCCCAGTGGCTTGCCATTGCTGCCACGTGCTGGCCCGTCTCCTGGCAGGTGTCAGCTCTGGTCCCCCACTGTGCGTTCCCGCTGCAGGCGCACATCTCTCCACGTGCAATGTCCTATCCGCCTCCCTCTGCCAGTGAGCATCCCTGCCCTCCTCCCCGCCTGCTAACTGCCAGCTCCTCCGCGATGGCTCTTCTCCTCCCCTGGACAGAATTCCCTCAGTTCAGTTCAGTTTAGCTGAGTCTCTCAGTCATGTCCAGCTCTTTGCCACCCCATAGACTGCCGCACGTGAGGCCTCCATGTCCATAGCCAACTGTTGGATTTACTATCTCGAGTCCCCAGTGGCTTGCCATTGCTGCCACGTGCTGGCCCGTCTCCTGGCAGGTGTCAGCTCTGGTCCCCCACTGTGCGTTCCCGCTGCAGGCGCACATCTCTCCACGTGCAATGTCCTATCCGCCTCCCTCTGCCAGTGAGCATCCCTGCCCTCCTCCCCGCCTGCTAACTGCCAGCTCCTCCGCGATGGCTCTTCTCCTCCCCTGGACAGAATTCCCTCAGTTCAGTTCAGTTTAGCTGAGTCTCTCAGTCATGTCCAGCTCTTTGCCACCCCATAGACTGCCGCACGTGAGGCCTCCATGTCCATAGCCAACTGTTGGATTTTACTCAAACTCATGTCCATTGAGTTGGTGATGCCATCCAGCTATCTCATCCTCTGTCATCCCCTTCTCTTCCCGCCTTCAATCTTTCCCAGCATCAGGGTCTTGTCAAAGGAGTCAGCTCTTTGCATCAAGTGGCCAAAGTATTGGAGTTTCAGCTTCAGCGTCAGTCCTTCCAATGAATTTTCAGGACTAATCTCCTTTAGGATGGACTGGTTGGATCTCCTTGCAGTCCAAGTGACTCTAAAAGCATCAGTTCTTTGGTGCTCAGCTTTCTTTATAGTCCAACTCTCATATCCATACGTGACTACTGGAAAAGCCATAGCTTTGACTAGATGGACCTTTGTTGGCAAAGTGAATTCCCTCAGCGTCTCCTTAAAAGAAGCCTCATGGACGTGCATTCTCCTTCTCGAGCCCAAGTCCCTCTGAGGGGAGGGGGCCTCTGTCTTTTGAATCTGTCTTCCCAGCACTAGGCCCCTTGCAGAGTGGCGGCTCTGGATGTTTGCTCAGGGCACTCCAGTGGGTCAGCTGTGCAGACAACCTGAAGCCCGGCACAGATATCTCAGAAATGTGAGAGCATGGGGCGGGCAGGCAAGGTCCAGGGTGGAAATTGTCCAAAATAAAAGTCACTTTTTTTTTCCTTCTCAAGGAAAAATAGTCATTTGTCTCTAGTAATATTATTAAATACCTACTCTTTTGGGGCTTCCCTGGTGGCTCAGCTGGTAAAGAATCCACCTGCGATGCAGGAGACTTGGGTTTGATCCCAGGGGTGGGAAGATCCCCTGGAGAAGGGAAAGACTACCCACTCCAGTATTCTGGCCTGGAGAATCCCATGGACTGTATAGTCCATGGGGTCACAAAGAGTCAGACACGACTGAGTGACTTTCACTTCACTCTTTTTGATGTGGTGGGGGATATGAAAGATTTCACTTACAGTCTCTCTTCTCAAGAGTCTTGAGATTTGGTTTGTAAAACCTGCACATGAGTTAGAGCGAGAACCGTAAGGACGGTGTCAACAGGTACCGTGGACTCGGAGAGGAGCGGCCCAGGGACGACAGACTAAGCCTTGCCGGGTGGCTGGGGTTTGGGGTGAGGGTAGCTGAGTGAGGCGTGGGAGTCCCATTCCGGTAGAGCAAAATGCCCTGAGCAGGGTGTGAAGTCAGGTGTGGCTCTAGTGAAAGTGTCAGTCGTTCAGTTGTGTCTGATTCTCTGTAACTCCATGGACAGTAGCCCACCAGGCCTCCCTATCCATGGGATTCTCCAGGCAAGGATACTGGAGTGGGTTGTCACTTCCTTCCGCAGGGTATCTTCCTGACCTAGGGATGGAACCTGGGTCTCCTGCATTGCAGCCAGATCCGTTACCATCTGAGCCACCTCTGGAGCTGAATTAATTGTGTGTGTGTCTCGCTTGTGTCTCTGTCGCCCAGGCTCAGACCATGAACTACGTCGGGCAGCTGGCGGGCCAGGTGTTTGTCACTGTGAAGGAGCTCTACAAGGGGCTGAACCCCGCCACCCTGTCGGGATGCATCGACATCATTGTGGTCCGCCAGCCCAACGGGAGCCTGCAGTGTTCCCCCTTCCACGTGCGCTTTGGGAAGATGGGGGTCCTGCGCTCCCGGGAGAAGGTGGTGAGTGGCCTGAGGGCAAGGGCAGCATTATGCATCTGGAGCTCCTTGAGGACCCTGACAGTTAGCTCTCCTTCGGGAAGGCTGGTCCCTGAATTGGCAATTAACAACTATTCTCGTTAACTGTGACTGTGTCAATTTCCCCAAGATTTATAGTGGCATAAAGCAACTATTTATTAAGGCCTGGGGGAAGGGGTCTGGCATGCAGGAGGCTAGCTGGTTTCTGCTCTTTGCTGCCTGGGGCCTCACCAAAGACTCGGGGTTGGAGGCTGGACTCCTCTGTGGATGCTCTGGCTCACTGGGTGGGTGATCCTCAGCTGGACTCTGAGCTGAGGCTCTCGTCCAGAATGCCTCTGTCCTCTCCACGTGGCCTGGGCTTCCTTACACCATGGTGGCTGGCTGCAGGGGCGAGCCTCTTGCAAGAGAGGGAGCCAGGCGAACTAGCTTCAGTAGTCACTGCTGTTGTGCTCAACTCACTGGGCTATCACAAGCCTGCAAGGATCCAGGGGATGGTGTGTGTGTGTGGGGGGGGGGGTAGACTCAGTTTCTTTTTCTTTTTGGCTATGTTGTGATGTATGGGATCTTAGTTTTCTGACCAGGGATTGAACCCATGGCCCCTGCATTGGAAGCGTGGAGTCTTAGCCACTGGAGCGCCAGAGAGGTCCCCTAGACTCTGTTTCTCGATGGACCAGATTGACCTGTTGAGATTAGGGACTGTGAGATATTTGGGAATGTACAAAACTGAAGTGTGTAGAGACTTGGGCATTCCCTGTGACATTTCCTGTCGTAGTGAAGTATGTTTTTCCTTCAGGTTGACATAGAAATCAATGGGGAATCTGTGGATTTGCACATGAAACTGGGAGATAATGGAGAAGCATTTTTTGTTCAAGAGACTGATAACGATCAGGTAAGGACAGCTGGGTGATGCTTGCATGCATGCTCACTCAGTCGTGTCTGACGCTTTGCGACCCCATGGACTGTAGCCTGCTAGGCTCCGCTGTCCGCGGGGTTTCTCCAGCAAGAGTACTGGAGTGGGTTGCCATTTCCTCTTCCAGAGGATCTTCCAACCCAGGGACTGAACCCGAGTCTCCTGCCTTGGCTGGAGGATTCTTTACTGCTGAGCCACCTGGGAAGCTGGGTGGTGATGTTTACTTCCTAGTTTTGAGCTTTGTGGGACGCTTCTCTGGGAAATGCAGGAGGTGCCTGATGTGTGGGTGAGGGCGGAGGAGGACAGTGGCTTTTCCCTGTACCAAGGGATTGAGCTGCAGGCTGGGTGTGTGCTGTGTCCACACAAGACACGTTGGTCCCCGCCTCCTCCATTTGCCAGGGAGACAGAGGAGCTGAAAGCTGCTGGCCTGAAGCCATCATCCAAAGCATACAAATTACACCTGTGTGTGTCACGTCTCAAATGGTTGAGTGACCAGATCACATTAATTTTTTATTATTAAAAACTGTTTAGCAGCTTTATTAAGGTAGAATCTTTATCCCGTGTAATTTATCCATCTCAAGTGTGCAATTCTGTGGATTTTAGTATTTTCACAGATACCTGCACTGACCGCACAGTCTATTTTAGAGCTTCTTCATCACCTCAGAGACAGGCTATCCCCTCCCCTCTCCCTAAACCCCTATCTCCCCACTACCCTGAGCCTTCAGCAACCACTAATCTACTTTCTGTCTCTATAGGCCTGCCTAATCTGAGCTTTCATCTGAATAGAATCTCACGGTTTGTGATCTTTTGCTCCTGGCCTCCTTCGTGTACCATAATATTTTCAAGAGTCACCCATATTGTGTCTGTGTCTGTACTCCATTCCTTTATTTGGCTGAGTAATACTCCACTGTATCTATAGACCATGTTTAGTCTGTTTTCATGTGTTGGTGGACACTTGGGTTTGTTTCTACCTTTTGGCCACTGTGAATAATGCTGTGTACAGGTTTTCATATAGGCGTATGTTTTCACTTTGGCGAGTTTGTACCTGGGAGTGGAATTGCTGAGTCATTTATTTTTGTTGTGCAGTTGCCAAGTCGTGTCCAACTCTTTGTGACCCCATGGACTGCAGCATGCCAGGCTTCCCTATCCCTCACCATCTCCTGGATTTTGCCCAAGTTCATATCAGTGATGCCATCCAACCATCTGGTCCTCTGTTGCCCTCTTCTCCTCCTGCCTTCAATCTTCCCCAGCATCAGGGTCCTTCCCAATGAGTTAGCTGTTTGCATCAGGTGGCCAAAGTATTGGGCTTTGACTTCAGCATCAGCCCTTCCAAAGAGTATTTAGGGTTGATTTCCTTTAAAATCGACTGGTTTGATCTCTTTGTTGTCCAGGGGACCCTCAAGAGTCTTCTCCAGCAACACTGAGTTTCACATTGAGGAGCTGCCAAGCTGTTGTCCAAAGCCGCTTCGCCATTTTCTGTTCCCAGCAGCAGTGCACGAGGGTTCCGATCTGTCTGTAGCCTCATCATTACTCTCTCTCTGACCTTGTGATTCTAGCCATCCCAGTAGGCTTGAAGTAGTATCTCACTGTGGTGTGGATTTGCATTTCCCTATTGCCATGATGTTGAGCACGTCTTCGCATGCTTATTGACCTTGCGTATGTATTCTTTGGAGAAGTGTCTGTTCAGATCCTTTGATCATTTTTTTATTGGGTTATTTGTCTTCTTATCATTTGAGCTGTAAGAGTTCAGTATATAGTTCAGAAATAAGCCCCTTTTATGATTTCCTAAGGGACTTATATGATTTATAAGAGAGATGATTTGTAAAGATTTTCTTCCATGGTGTGAGCTGTCTTTTCACTTTCTGGATGTTGTCCTTTGAAACACAAAACTTTTCAGTTTTGATGAAGTCCATTTTATCTGCTTTTTCCTTGTGGCTCATGATTTTGTCGTCCTATCTAAGAATCCTATGCCAAATTCCAAGTCATGAGGATTTACCGCATGTTTTCTTCTAAGATAAACCATTTCTTTTCATTCTTTCATTCACTGAGAAAGTTGCTTTGAAGGGATCTGATGTAGTGATTCCTCAATAAAATCTGTTTGAACTGGTTCCTTTATAGGAAGACAGCCTGGCTAGCAAGGAATGGCTCTAAGCAGCTTCAGGCTTTAAAATGAATATCCATAGTTTCAATCTCAGGACAAAACCGTCCCAGGCTTTGCTTTCTTTCCGTCTCCCCAGAGATATGACCTATTACCCAATTACCCATCCCTCTCAGCCTCAGCCTCACCTTCTAGGTGTGGATTTTATACATGTAGTACATGATTAGATTTCTCTAAGCCTCTTAATTTTATTTGGTTTTCGGCTACACCAGAAAAACTTACTTTAAAAATTATTATCATCATCTTCATTCAGTGTGTATTAGAAATACACATATGTATTCTCTTTTACACACACACACACTGGAGTACAAAATTGAATTCAGTTCCCAGGGTATTATACTAACTAAAAGCTGATTTTTTCCTCTTTTCCCTGGAAATTTCAGACCATGTTGGGTTTTGGTAGTCTGAAATGACTGAAAATTACTTCGCTTTCTTATAATCATGAAAACGCAAGATTCAGTACAAAATGGCATTTAGTGACAAGTTGACTTTATGACCATCTATCAAATCCTGCATTTGGTTGCCCTGCACTCCTCACCACACCCCTCCACTTGTGCTTGGACCCCTGAATTAATGCTGGTGGGTTGTCAGTACCGTCCCAACCCTTAACCACCCGCCCTCAGCTAACCTGGACATGTTTGCTGCCCTTCAGGAGGTGATCCCCATGCACCTGGCCACCTCCCCCATCCTGTCGGAAGGAGCCTCGAGGATGGAGTCCCAGCTGAAGAGGAACTCCGCAGATCGGATAAGAGGCCTGGACACCAACACGTCAGCCCAGGTCTCCACTCCCAGTGAGACCCCCTCGAGTGGCTCTTTGGTGAAGAAGCGCAGGAAGAGGAGGAGGAAGTCGCAGCTGGACAGCCTGAAAAGGGACGAAAACACGAACACGTCCGAGGATGAAGACATGTTCCCCATAGAGATGAGCTCGGACGAGGAGGCTGAGCCGCTGGACAGCACTAGGTAAGTGTGGGGGACGGAAGGGGCGCACTAGGTGAGTTCAGTGTTTCAGATGACCCTGTTCTTTTTAATTGATGTGTACTTGATTCACGGTGTTACGTTAGTTTCAGATGTACAGCAAAGTGATTCACTTAGATGTCTATATATTCCTTTTCAGATTCTTTTCCAGTATAAGTCATGACAAAATATTGAGTAGAGTTCCCTGTGCTGTGTAGTAGGTCCTTGTGAGCTGCCGTGTTGCACACAGCGTGTAAATGTTAATTCCAAACTCCTCTCCCCTGCTCTCCCCTTTGGTAACCATGTTTGTTTTCTACCTCTGTGCTTCTATTTCTGTTTTATAGATAAGTTCATTTGTATCTTTTTCTAGTTTAAAGATTCCACATGTTAAGTGATATCATATGGTACTTGTTTTTCTCAATTTGGCTTAGTAAGATAACCTCTAGGTCCATCCATGTTGCTGCAAATGGCACTATTATCTTTTAAGTCTGAGTACTATCCCACTGTATATAGGTTCCACATCTTCTTTATCTGTTCATCTGTCGATGGACCTTTGGATTGCTGTTGTAAATGGTGCTGCTGTGAACACTGGGGGGCAGGTATCATTTTGAATCATGGTTTTCTCCTCTTATATTTGCCCAGAGTGGGTTTACAGTAGAAAGATTTTTGTAAACATTCCCCCCACTGCCACACACACACAGAATTTCTTATTTTTCTGTTAATGCATTTAAGACTGAATTTTGGAATCCTGCAGGCCCGATTCTAGAGTCACATGAAGATGGGATGGACGTTGTAACCGAGACAGGATTGATAATAGCCTTGGTGATAACTCCAGCCTTCCAGATCAGAACCAAGAAACAGGAGCTCAGGAAGTGAACACTTCATTCACAAAACTGTTGTTTCAGAACCTCTTTATTCTCACTTGAGCACCAACTATGAGCCCGGCAGTTGGGCCGATTGATAGCCGGGGGCTGACCTGTCACAGACTTAGGGCCATAAATGAATCTAGAATGAGATCAGTTTATCCACAAGCAGACTTTTCCTTTTCAGTTTTCTTGAGGCCCAAAGTTGAGTTGGACACGTGTTTTATTTTTCTTTACTTTTAGTAGTGTGGTGAAATTCTGTTTCTGTGAATTACTATTTTGGTGAACAGTGCCAGTTTTAAAAGCCAAACTCATTCAGGTTTTTATGCAATTCAATGTAATTTATGGTCACTGTTTTTGTGTGTTATTAACACAGAAGAAGGGTGAAGGATGGGTACTGAATCACTTTAGTGTACATGTGAACCTGACCCAACATTGTAAATTAACTGTAAGAAATCAGTGGTACATATACACAATGGAGTATTACTCAGCCCTTAAAATGAATAAATTTGAATCAGTTCTAATGAGATGGATGAAACTGGAGCTGATTATACAGAGTGAAGTAAGCCAGAAAGAAAAACACCAATATAGTATACTGACACATATATATGGAATTTAGAAAGATAGTAATGATGACCCTGTATGTGAGACAACAGAGGAGACACAGAGGTATAGAACGGACTTTTGGCCTCTGAGGGAGAGGGAAAGGGTGGGATGATTTGGGAAAATGGCATTGAAACATGTATACCATCATGTAAGAAACGAGGCACCAGTCTGTGTTCCATGCAGGATACAGGATGCTTGGGGCTGGTGCACGGGGATGATCCAGAGGGATGATATGGGGTGGGAGGTGGGAGGGGGTTTCAGGATTGGGAGCTCGTGTACACCCATGGCTGATTCATGTCAATGTATGGCAAAACCAATACAGCATTGTAAAGAAGAATGAAGTAAAAATAAAATTAATTAAAAAAAGGAAAATAAATAAATATAGAATAGTTACAAAAAATAAAGTTCTAAATTAAAAAAAGAAAAAAAAACAACAAAAAAAGGAAGAAACACAGGTTTCACCTCCTGCTTTGTTATTTAGAATTTTTCTTTTTTTAGCTAAAACGTAAAGGCCTGTGGGCAATGTTGCTTTATCTGACTGTGCCCTCTGCTTTGCTCTGGGCTCAGAAGTGGATGGTGTTTGTTGTTGTTGAGTAGCTCAATCGTGTCCAACTCTTTGCTGGATGGTGGTGGTGGCTGTTCAGTTGCTCAGACTCTTTGCGACCCTGTGGACTACAATATGCCAGGCTTCCCGGTCCTTCACTATCTCCCAGAGTTTGCTCAGACTCATGTCCGTTTAGTCAGTGATGCCATCCAACCATCTCATCCTCTGTGGTCCCCTTCTCCTGCCTTCAGTCTTTCCCAGCATCAAGGTCTTTTCCACTGAGTCAGCTCTTTGCATCAGGTGGCCAAAGTATTGGAGCTTCAGGTTCCACATCAGTTTTTCCAGTGAAAATTCAGGGTTGATTTCCTTTAGGATTGACGGGTTTAATCTCCTTGCTGTCCAAGGGACTCTGAAGAGTCTTTTCCAGCACTGCAGTTCGAAAGCTTCGCTTCTTTGGGTCTCAGTCTTCTTTATGGGAGGGTGGTCAGGCTTATTACAGCCACCTGCCCTGCATGGCTTTTAATTGCAGAGTTTAGTGTCAGATGTTTGAGGTCACATCAAAAACAGAGACAGGTGGCCTCTGCATGGGTGAAATACTGAGTCGTATTTCTTATTTAAGCGTGCTGTGCCTGAAAGGAGATAGATTTGCACCCATTTTGCAAGTATAAGACACGATTGGTTGTGTCATTTATTTATTGTGCTGGACGAAACACTGTCTCTGTTTGGCCATTCGGGGATTTGGTAGCTCGGTCGTGCATGGCAAGAGTTTTATAACCTCTGGGTCCAGTTTTGGATGCCATCCACCTCTCAGGCTTTTGTGAGATGAAGTGTGAAAGATAGATCTGTAGAGCCTACAGTGTAACTGGGCTTCCCTGGTGGACAGTGGTAAAGAATCCTGGCAATGCAGAAGATGCGAGTTTGATCCCTAGGTCGGGAAGATCCTCTGGAGGAGGAAATGGCAACCTATTCCAGTATTCTTGTCTGGAGAATCCTATGGATAGAGGAGCCTGGAGGGCTGCAGTCCTTGGGGTCACAAAGAGCTGGACATGACTGAGCCATTGAGCACACACGCGCACAGAGTCCCTAATGATAGCAAGCAGTGTGGTCATCAGGCCCCTGTCTAAGTCCAAGTTCTTAAACTTAATCGTTTTCCAGGTATAATTCAGCCAAAGCTGAACACACGAAACATTTCTCTGAGTAACTTTTCTCGTTTCTACTGCCCAGAATATGCCTGGGGTTATACCAGGAGATCATGTTGATCTACAAAGCATTAGAGATAGGGAGAAGTGGAAACTTGCCTTTTTTATGTATTTATCAGTAAAATCTCTTTGACTTTGATGTTTTGTTTCTTTCTCTTTTTCCAGAACTCTTCCAGATGATATACCTCCATTCCAAGAAGATGTCCCTAAGGAGAGCCATTCCCCTGTCATGACTTACCCTCAGTCAGCCTCTTACCCCAATTCCGACAGAGAGTGGTCACCCAGCGCCAGGTGAGTGGCTGGTGTGTGTCCATGTGTGTTTCCCTGTCCTGGTCCAGAGGATTCCAAGTCAGTCACAGGAGGCATGTTTCACAGTGAAATCTACGTAAGAAAATGAATAGAATTAGAACCCCCCCAAAATTCAGCTTACGCTAGAAGGTACAGATCAGATTAAATACGGAACATGAGCAGATCATAAACTTCTATCCAGTAGCAAAATCAAACTGCAGTTATGAAAGGGAAACCACAAAGCTTATTGTCAGGGGGAGAAAACCGTGACAGCCTTTTTGGATACTTATCCCTAAAGTGAGATTTCAGGAGCAGGGCAGCTGCATCAGGGGCTCTGAGGTCATCTGAGGCTGTGACAATGATGCCGTCCCCCCCCCCCCCACTGCCCTCAGTGATTTTGGTTTCCCTGAAATGGACTCTCAGGGGCCACAGACGTCCAGGATGAGATTGAAGAACCACAGCTGCTCAGTGTGCAGACAAGATTCTAAAACATTTCAGGCTGTGAAGCCTGTGAGGACACGTGAGCCCTTCTGAGCAGTTTCCAGAAGGACTGGGCAGGGGACAGATCTGAAGCGTGTGGGCATGATTATCACCCCTGTCGGGACAAAAATTGGTTCTTGGGTGGCAAAAAAATCTTAGATATTACAATAGCCAAAGGGGCATAGTAACATAAGCAGACGTGGAGTGTATTCAGGGCATTGCGATTTCATGGTGGAGGGAGGGCTGTTAGGAAAGAAAAGGTCTCGGGTCTGGCGAGAATGCAGACGAGATGGGTGGCACTGGTCTAGGTGACAGTGACCTCCTTGGGTCACACGTGCTCCTAACGTGTCGGATTTGCTTCTGGTGTCAGAGCCCCCACGTCCTGGAACATGTCTCAGGGCTTCCCCCCTGAAGTGTACACCTCTCCCAGCTCCAGTTTGACTGGAGTGGTCTCATTAATGAGACTGCATGGTCATCGCCGTGCGTTGAAGTTGAGGTTGGAGAGAAATGGACACATCACATGATCGTGAGTGGACGTCAGCCAGGGACTGGAGGCCTGTGGAGTCCCCTCCCAAGGGTCTGTCCGTCCTCAGGCCAGCCCTGTCCAGTAGAAACATAATGCTAGATACATATGTAATTTAAAATTTTCTAGTAACCACCCTTAAAAAGTGAAAAGAAACTGATAAAATTAATTTTGATGATTTATGATGTATTTATTAAAATTATTTTTGTAACCACCCTTAAGTAAAAAGAAACTGATAAAATTAATTTTGATGATTTATGATGTATTTATTAAAAATTATTTTCAAGTAATCTGATTTTTTTTCAAGTCATTGTAAAATACTGTGGAACTGTTTCACATTCTCATTTTTGCAAGCCTTTGAAGTTGTGTATCTCAACATATACAGACCCTCTCAGTTTGAACCAGTCACACATCAAATGCTTATAGCCCCATGCAACCTGTGACTATCTTATTGGACTGTATAGGTATAGACCTTTCTAGAACCTCATACATTGTCTCCTGCAGTCTGTGGAATTATAACCCTAAGGAGGGGATTACATAAGTACATAGTATTTTAGGAAGAAAATTATGTGAATATTTAGAAGTCACTAATAGGTAGAAAACTCTGTTCAAACATTCTGCATTAATTTTAAGCATTTAAAACAAATCCTTTAAACGCAATCCTGAGTACATTTCTCTGTCTTCTCTGTTTTGCTCTGTGAGTCCAGAATAATAACCGTGTCAGGTGAGGTGATCTGACCACGGTTAAATGAAATTACAAATTAGAATAAATAGACACATATCTATACTTGGGTTTACGTATTTTTTTTTTAAGAGACAGTTGCCAGCCCAGATTATCAAACCTTTTGGAGTATGTCGTTTGATTAGGCACTAAACTCTGACCCAAGAAAAGCAATTCATTATGGGCCTGCAGATGAAACAAAGTGAAACAGGCATCTTGACAGTTTTCTGTTTTCATGGTTAAGAAGATTGTGTTGATTTCTCTGTGATTTCAACATCTGGTCCTCTGCCATTGTCAGCTGCCCAAGTACCTTCACCTTCTTATAGCTGTTATTGTGAGAGTAGTCAAATAACTGATAAGAAATTTTATTTCATTGAATTGACCTATGATTTCTCTTTCTTTTAATGTGGATCACGTGGTATGCCGTAGCCTGGTAGATTGCAGGAGGCCCCCCCCTCATCTGGCGGTTGCGGCTGAGGGCGGTCTTTCTAGCTCTTGCCCTCCACAGTCTTCCCACTTCCACGCTTCGGAAAGGTAGAGGGGTTATTTTCCCGCTGTGGATGTCTTTATAATAAAAACTTTAACTCTTATAAATAAGTAAGTTTTGCCATTAACCAAATTACTTATGTGGAGAATCCGTATAGATTCTTGGAAGTGAAAATTTTGATCTAACCCTTACCATTTATTTATCCACTAACCAAATTACTTATGAAGAAAATACATATAGATTATTTCTTTTCCTTTCATTTTAAGCACTTGTAGATGGTTATATTTTTTAAAAGTACTAAGCTTGACTCTGGAAATTAGAGTTAAGCATAAGAGTCCTTTCTAATTTTGTGATGTGCTTTGAAAAATAGAATAAGGAATTGAAAATTGGGAATGTGATCTTTGTGTCTGGGGTTGTTCAACAAATAACTTTACAAAACTTTTTTCAGATATCACTTAACCATGTCTGCCTGCCCATTTAGTCACCCAGTTGTGTCCGACTGTGACCCCATGGACTATAGCTCTCCAGGAAAGAATACTGTAGTGGGTTGCCATCCTTTCTTGAGGGGATCTTCCTGATCCAGGGATTGAACCCAGGTCTCCTGCATTGCAGGCAGATTTTTTTTTTTTT
>SJYC01149271.1:0-12449 GCA_006408675.1 Madoqua kirkii | reverse complement strand
CACCCAGTTGTGTCCGACTGTGACCCCATGGACTATAGCTCTCCAGGAAAGAATACTGTAGTGGGTTGCCATCCTTTCTTGAGGGGATCTTCCTGATCCAGGGATTGAACCCAGGTCTCCTGCATTGCAGGCAGATTTTTTTTTTTTTACCATCTGAGCCACTAAGGAAGTCCCATCATTTAAGCATAAGGAGAGCTGTTATTGTAACTCAGTAAAGAGCATACAGACTTTCTGAGGAATATGATCAGATGTGTCCACAGTATTTGTAGAATAGAATTTTGGAGAGTAGCATAGGATGGACCAGAAGTTTCAGAATCCTAGGTTAGCATAGGATGGACCAGAAGGTTCAGAATCCTAGTTTAGTGTAGGATGGACCAGAAGGTTCAGAATCCTAGGTTAGCGTAGGATGGACCAGAAGGTTCAGAATCCTAGGTTAGTGAAGGATGGACCAGAAGGTTCAGAATCCTAGGTTAGCATTTTCATCTGATGCAGAAGCCATAGGCTCCTGCCTCCATTCCCTTGGAATTGCCCACACTTTGACCTGTCTGCTTTGTAAAAAACTTGAGCAGTGAAGCCGTGATTAACTTCTGCCTGGGAAACTGTTTTTCTTTTTGAAGAACCAAGTCTCGGGATATATTTAATACTTCCCTCCCAGGTTTTGGGTGCAGAACAAAGGCCATTTTAAAATGAGGTCAGCTAAGTTGTGAGCAGTTATATAACTGATGTGCCTAAATGGGATTTCAGCAAGAATGCCAATAGCGATTATGGCTAGTAAATGCATTATTGATACAGATCGATCAGTGTGACCTTGAAGCTTACTTTTTTGAACAACTTTTGATCTTGAAAGTCTCATATGCGATAATGGGCAGTTTTGGAATCCTCTTTCTCGTCAGTCACATTCAGTGTCAGGAGTCTTCCCTCATTTATATCCCATCTGTCTGAATTCCCTCAACACTCAGCACACATGGTACGTGTGTATTTGGGTGCAGCATCCTTTGGGGCTGGTGTGGCTGGGGGCACGTGACTGAGGGGTTGTGCGCCCGGCGTATGGATCACACAGGGCTCAGTCCTCTGTGAATCTGAATTTGCCCACCTCCGCATCTCGATGGCTTACAGCTTTCATCACAGGATCAGATGTTAAGGATTCTGGATTTGGGCAGGGTGATGGAGACCTGTGTTCAGTGTTTACATTCTCCTAGAGCAGGGATCCATAAACTACAGCCCGTGGCCCCAGTCTGGCCCACCCTCTGTTTCTGTAAAGTTTTATGGGGCACAGCCAGTTTGTCCACATACTGTTTGTGGCTGCATTTCCACCACAAGGGCAGGCTCGAGTTGTTGCCGCAAAGACCACGTAACCCCCTGAGCCTGGAGCACTTGCTGTCTGGCCTCTTACAGAGGAAGTTTGCTGACACTTGGCTCCAGAGCAGGCTCAGTCTAGGGGCTTTACTTTAGTGCAGTGGATACTGTTCCAGAGAATTGTTATAGCAAAATAAAAAAATATGTTCCTTTTAAGCAAACAGTTTGAGGTTTGGGTGCTGCGCTGATGAGGGTAGGAGGCCAGTTACGATGGGTTTCCCCCCTTGATGCCTCTGGAGAATCTTCCAGGTCAGAGCTGTCAGCACAAGGGCCCCTTGCTGGAGGACGCAATGCCCCCTTCACATTTCATGATCCTGAATGTGTAATTCTGGACACCTTGGTGCCAGAAGAGCCTTGACCCTCAGGAGAAAGACAGAATTAGGAAACTGGAGGCAGCAAGAGCAAGGAGGTGATAAACATTTTCGCTCTCAGATGTCTGAGGGCCCAGAGTTCCTTCTCGGGGGGCAGCTTTCTGAAGGGCATACTGTGTGTGTGTGTGTGTATAGAGGTGTCCCCTTGGTTACACACCGCAGCATGCGATTTCAGGCTCCTCCTGCCTCGATGTGGCAGACTGGCCACATCGAGCCTGAAGGCTGCCACATGCCTTTCCATGGATGGAGGGTGCGGATGCCAAGGGAGGAGGCACCAGCCCGTGTCTACTTTAGTGTGAAATGATGCAGAGGAGCACTGAATCTATTTGTCTGAAAGGCCAGCGTCAGTTTAACCATTAAGGGTCCATCTGTCTGAAACAAGCTGTGGTTCATCTGCGAGCTCGCCTTGTCCTGACTGGCAAGTTCTGTCCCCTCGGAGCTGATGTCTGACTCATGCAGATACGTGAGACCAAGCACATGATGTGAGGTGCTTGAGAGAGCCCATGTGAGGTGTGAGAGAAGGTGGAAAAGGAGAATTGCAGGGCTTGCTTTCTCACGTCATTAAAACTGTTGTCTGAACGGAAAGGGTATAGGAGATCAAAGACTGAAATAATCAAGTGGGTCTTTTTTCCTCATCCATATGTTGTTTAGAAGGCTCCAAGAATTTTGTACCTAAATCGATGGTTTCTGTGGTTGGACAGAAGTAAGACAGCTCGGGTCTCAGGAGAGAAAATATAGAAAACGTGGAGACCCAATTGCAAGTCACAACCACTTAAAAGCTCATTTGAGAGTGAAGCCGTGCTGTGTTGTAGGAAAAGTCTTAGCAAATAGGAATCTGGGAAGTATTTCTTGAAGATAAAATATTTTGCAGAATCTCAGCTCAGAGAGCCCTGCACATTAGTGAGTTACTGGTGGCATCCAGCATTTGTGGTAAAGTTGACACATGATCCACTTTCTTGTTTTCAAAGCCAATGCAGATACATAAATATCTTCAATATAGGATGTGATGGGTGCATGTCCGAGATGGCCTGGACCTTTTTGCAGCTGCGTGAGAGTTGAATTTGGTTTGGAAATTGGGCTTGCCATGAGCCTTGAGGTCAGAGAGAGGCCTGCAAAGATGGCAGCAAATTTTTTTCTTCCCTTTTCCATTTCATCTCTTTTTTCCATTTCCCCCTTTTAAATGCTACTTCTCATCTTTACTTGGAATTTGGCAGCAGCCTGGACAAGGTTACCCAAATGGGGAGTGCCTTCTCCTGGGTGCGTGTTCTGTCCACTACTCCTGGTGGCCACAGAGGGGATAGTCACAAAGCTGTGGTCGCAAGGCAGTGGTGTGTTGAGGCCATTCTCTGAACCATAGAATGCTGGGCACAAAAACATTTTCTAAAGTTTCTCTTCCCACTTTAATATTCCATTTGTGTTTCCTTAAGTCCTTCAGTTTCCCGACCCTCAACACCTAAAAGTGATTCAGAACTGGTCAGCAAATCTGCAGATAGGACAATTCAGAAGAGTAATCTAGAAATGCTCTGGCTCTGGGGAGAACTGCCCCAAGCCACAAAGGTAGGTTTTTTTTCCTTTCTCATTTCTGCCATCCATCAAAGGTAGTTTCTGAAGACATGAAATGGTTACAATCTTTTCTTTCAAGAAATTTTATTTCATATATTCCAATTTGTTATAAGAATCTCCAACTATATTATGGTATTTCAAGCTGGGTATTTGTAAATACTGTAAGACCCTTAGAAGATGATACCACCTCTCTATCCCAGTAAATCTTTGTGATGTGAATGAATACATGAGTAAGTGAAGATTGAGAGCATTTCTTTGATAACTCAGAGACAGCTCTTTGGAGAGTAGGTCTGTTGAGGCTGAAGCTGTGAGTTCATTCCCTTTCTAGGTTATATTTAGCTTTCATGGAAAATGCTGATTTCCCTGCCTATAAGCGGTCGTGCTGACCCAGCCAGCCATCTTTACAAATGCGTGTCACCTGTTGCTGGAGAAATGGCACAAATGTGCAAACCCATCACTTTGGCAAAACAGTTCCGGCCACAGATCCACTATTGCATTGTTTTCTTCTGTGCTCGAAGCTGTTCGATCAGATGCAGAAATGCATACCTGCTCCCCGCTTTCCAGCCCACAAGCTGCGTTTTGATTTCTGTTTGGATAAATCTTTTCCATAACTGGAAATTCCTTGGAGAGTTAGCGTCAGAAATGCCCTTTTCCCACTCATGGGAACCAGCCACCAAGTCTGCCCTTGTTCACTCACGTTTTGGGGGTGGACTTCATTGAACTCTAACACACATGCAGAGAAACACCCAGGTCCTGAGTGCCAAGATTGAAACATCTTCACTTCACACACTTCACACAGGTGAATGTGTCCACGTGACATGCACCCAGACCAGGACTGAATCAGAACTTGGAAGCCCCCCGACCCTTTGCAATTACTGTTCTGATGCCACCCCCCTAATAATGATAAACCCAATCTGACTTTAATAGCAGAGTTTAGTTTTGCAAGGCTCGTCCTGTTACCATGTGTCATAATTCACTTTCAGCACCTTGATCACCCTGTGGTCTGAATATATTCCCCTTTCTCCTGCTGGACATTTGTGTGAGATTGGTGGTCTCATTCACTCACTTATTCACTCACTCCCATTTGGCAGTTAATGTTTTATATGAAAGCTCATTTGCTTTGGAAACACTATCCTTGGTTTCCAGACCTTGCGGCAAGTATGGGAGTCACCAGGTGCGCCACCCCCTCCCATCCACCAAGGCTTCACTGTGTCTTTACAGTTGTGCCTGTCCAGGGTCCTTTGGTTGACTCGACTCTTCTCTGACCTTCTCTCTCTCCCTCCCTCCCTGCCCCTTTGATCCAGTCCTCGCCCCACAAGATGAAAGAGTGCAGCCCATTGAACAGCAGGAAAATCTGTGATAAAATGCACTTCCAAGCCATCCACAGCGAATCTTCAGATGCGTTTAGTGACCAGTCACCGACACTGGTCAGGGCATCTCCGGTGCAGCCACTGCTGGAGCAGAACAAGCCACAGACAGAGATACAGTTTGTGAACGAAGACGACATCGAGGCTTTGGGAGCAGCAGCCCCGCCTTTACCCACGATCGAGGAGCCCAAAGCCCCTTCTGCCAACACTGCCCCAGTAGCTGCAAGCAAGATGGATTCGCCTTCCAGGAAAAAGGGTGAGAAAGCTGATGCTTCCCCCGGCCAAAGTTCAGGATTATTCAGAGGGGAGACAGGACATCTCTCTTGTTCAGTCCTTTGCCCTGTTGCTGGATATGTGTTTTCTCAGAATTGAGTTGTAGAAAATCTAACCTGAAGGAGGCCTCAGGGATGGTGCAGTGATCCACCCCCCACAGCCCTCCACTGTACAGGTCAGGGATGCTGGAGTCCCCCACCCTGGGACTGCACCAGACCCTGATGATGAAGCTAGTCTGCACCCCGCTTTCCTTGCCCCTGGTTTCCCTCTAGTGCATTGCCCTGGGTTAATTTCTGCATACTGTGTGTCACTGTTTCAAGTGATTATTTGTTTGTTTTTTTGCTTGACTTCCGTACTAGAACATACGTGCTCTGTGAGGTCAAGAATATTTCTTTTTACCTGTTTCCCTGGTGTTTCGTATAATGGTTGGTGCATGGTGGGGGCTGCATGCATGTAGTCAAATGCCCACCTGGCTGCCTGTCCAGACCAATGACAGGAAGCCTCATCTGTTAGCCGCGCGGCTTTGTGCGCGGTGGTTCTAGTCTGTATGAACCGATGATGTAGTTCTTTGGCCGCAGTAAACTGGAAGGCTGCAGTCTTGGTGCCCAGGGGCCAACGATGTACCATTCAGGAGGCTTCAGAGTACTGATGGCGAAGTGCTCAATGAAAGATTTTCTGTTAGTGATGATAATAACAAAACCAATATCGATAATAATAAAAATAGCCATCACTGTGCCAGTGTGCTGAGTGCTTAGTACCTCTCAGGCCCCTCCCAGCTGGGGAGCTAAGGCTCACTGAAGCTATCTGCCTCAGTCAGTGGACCCTTCTGAGCAGATCTGCACACCGTGCTCAAGTGCTCTTTCTAGAGAGACTTGGAAGTCTGTGAGGTTGCATCTGAAGAACGGTGCTCTGACCCGACCCATGTTCCTTTACAGACAAACGAAGCCGACACCTGGGGGCTGACGGCGTCTACTTAGATGACCTCACAGACATGGATCCCGAGGTCGCTGCCCTGTATTTCCCCAAAAAGTAAGAGCCCTTTTTATGCTTCCTATGTTTTGTATATGTTAACCTGGGAGCCGCTTTTCCCTTATATTTGATTAGAAAGTGAGTGAGCAAAAGCTGCAGGAGTTCCACGTTTTACTGTGAGAAGCAACAGGTCAAAGCATGGACCCTGTGTAGACGTGAGGGCATGGCTGCCCCTGCTTTTGAGCCGGGGACACAGGCTCGAGGCCATCTCCCCAGGTGGAGATGGCCTTGCCATACACCAAGGTGATGTTGCAGCAGTCAGTGATCCTCATCCCAGATCAGCTATGCACAGCCCTGCCCCTCCCCCGGGCAAGTCCCCCGGGGCCTCGGGGGCCGTGGTCTGGGATTCCCATCATTTGTGGGGAGTCCTGGCTCCGCAGAGGGCGTGACAGGGTGGTGGCCTCTTGGGACGGCACGCTCTCTATTCCGGTGCATCTGGGAGAAAAACGCAGGGAGGCGAGGGGTTTAAAAATGGTTAAGGTCATTCACGTAGCTCGTGTGCCTGCCATGGCGCCTTAGTGAGGGTCTGCTGGGCCGCCGTCGTTTGTCCCTCTCACTGCCGGGGTCTCCTGACGTGGGATGAGCCGGCCCGGCCCCCAGGCGCGGGAAGTCCTCCCAGCCCCTCCCTCTCCTCCCCTTCCAGCGGAGACCCTGCTGGGCTCACGAAACCCGCCAGCGACAACGGAGCCCGCTCCGCCAACCAGTCCCCTCAGTCCGTGGGCAGCTCTGGCGTCGACAGCGGCGTGGAGAGCACGTCGGACGGCCTGAGGGACCTGCCGTCCATCGCCATCTCCCTGTGCGGGGGCCTCAGCGACAACCGGGAGATCACCAAAGGTACTGCGCGGCCGCCGCCATCTTTGAGCCGGCAGCGCCCCCTGGTGGCCGCCGGCTGGAGCGGCCCGAAGCCCCGGGCTGGTTAAGGCGCGCACGTGGCTCACTGTGGCTTGGGACCCAAAAGTTGCTGCTCCGCGGCGGCTGGCTGGCTGACCGCAGTGTTCTGCAGGGCACCCCCCCCACCACACACACCCTCCCCCCGGCCCCCCCAGGCGACAACAAGGCCACTGGGGTCACTGGTGGTCAGGCGTGTTTGAGCACAGCTTGTGTCCGTCCTGCAGTGGGGTGGGGCCCCGGGGTGGTGACAACGTCAACAGTGGGAAAAGAGTGCGTAGCAAGTGTACAGAAACTCTGGAGGAGGGAAGGGTGTCTGAGCGAGCCCTGGATCCTTCCTGGCTGTGTCAGAAGGGTGTCTCAGGGTTGGCTTAGGTGATCTGAGTTAAATCATAGCCCCCACCCTATTTTTATCCCTAGTTTCCCAGAGTCTCATGCTATTTACATGTTGAGGTGGCCCCGAGACCTCCAGAGAGTGCAGTCAGCCACTGCAGCTGATGACCCCTGGACCAGGTGGCCCTAGGTGTCTCCACCTGCTTTAGGCAGGTCACCGAGCTTTCATTCATGACTTTGTCCATCCTCATGACCACTGGCAAGGAGGTAGGTGTGGAAGGTCACACCAATGACTGTGACTCAGACCCGGGTGACTGTACCTTGAGCTCCAGTCGTCTGCTTCTGCAGGGGCCTGTGTTTATGGTGTTTCCCACACGCCTGCTCCCGTGTAAACACATGTGCCCTGATTAAGGATGCACTTGTCCCCATCCTCTGACTGCCTCCATCTCTCTTCATTTATGCACAGCCCCCCAAACTAACTGAAGGCCCCTAGACAAATAGACTTGATAGGATTGTCTGCATAGCTGGATGGCATAAACTCTTGGAAGATACTTGTGAGGGAGTGAAAATAGGCCTGGTGTTTGTACTAAATCTTCTTTGTATCCTCCCCCCCACACACCTTTGCCCTCACAGACGCATTTTTGGAACAGGCTGTGTCATATCAGCAGTTTGCGGACAACCCTGCCCTCATTGATGACCCCAATCTCGTGGTGAAGATTGGAAATAAGTAAGTTCCTCTCGAAAGCCATTTCAGCTGTTGTGTGATACCTGTTCAGCTTCAGCTTCTCAGTAACCCTTAGAAATGTAGAAACTTAAGTCTTGTTAAAAATCTATTATTGTCTCTTCACTATTGGCAAAATGCTGCATCATTTATATGGTTAGAACGTTGATATAACTGGATCCTGTGGGGCTTGCATTCAGCTGCACCAGATTTTACAGTGGGACGTGTGACGTCACAGCCCTGGCCTCTATCACAAGATAGACCATGTACCCACTCCTTGAAAGCTTTGTTGTCTGGGGTCAGGGGATGTGCATGTATTTTTACAGGCTGCTGGCAAACTTTTCCCTATTAGAGGAAGCCACAGATGTTTACGTGTTAACTGAAGGTCCTTGTTTCCTTTTCCCTGAAGTGTGGGCCAGAAATGCTCCAGCACATCAGTGGCTTGACGCCCAGTGGGTCGTGGGCTGCTCTCAGCTGGCCGCTGGCTCACCTGCCCTGTCGTTTGTCCTGTTGCCATAGTGGCCCCTGGGGGTTTGGCTGAAGGAAGGGCTTCTGCAAGGGTGGGGCATGTGGCAGCTGACATGGGGTGTTTGCCAGAGTACTGGGTTCTTTAAGGACCCTCTGAACGTCCAGAGCCTCACGTGACCGCTTCTTGGGACATTAGAGGTCTGAGCCTTGGTCTTTTGACCGCTTTTCCTTGTTTCGTGTCAGATACTATAACTGGACAACAGCGGCGCCTCTGCTCCTGGCCATGCAGGCCTTCCAGAAACCATTGCCAAAGGTGAGCTTTACCATGAGAAAGAAAAGGGACATGAAAATGATGGCTCACTGAATCTGGGGGATTGGAATTTAGCTTTTATTTTAGACTTCCCTGGTGGCTCAGATGGTAAAGTGTCTGTCTACAGTGTGGGAGACCTGGGTTATATCCCTGGGCTGGGAAGATCACCTGGAGAAGGAAATGGCAACCCACTCTAGTACTCTTGCCTGGTAAATCCCGTGAATGGAGGAGCCTGGTTGGCCACAGTCCATGGGATAACAAAGAGTTGGACACAACTGAGCAACTTCACTTTCTTTCATTTTCTTTAGAATCCATGAGGCTAATTACACTGTGCTGGTTGGAATTCACGGGTATAAACTGCAGGGGTCTCCCTTGTACTTTGAATGTCCTTCTCCATTCTCTCATCAAAGCAAAAGCTCCCAGCGGAGGCAGTGCTAGACCGAGTCCTGCCTCTCCAGGATTCCTATCCCCGCACCTGCCATGCCAGGGACACAGATAGGGCCAAAGCAGGTGGATGCTGCGCCCAAGGGTGATGAGGGGAGAAGGATGAAGGAGGGGAGCAGGGTAGTACTATACCAGACACCAGGTGCCCACACTCGCATCAGGCCTGGCTCAGCCAGGAAGCAGGCTAGGGGCTGATTGGCCAAGGAGGAGCAATGGGCAGCTCCTGGCTGCACCTGAGAGCAGGTGAGCAGCTGCAGAAAAGAGCCAGGGTGACAGTCAGGTGCGCTGCAGCAGCCCACCACGCCCGTGTCCTCCCTCTGCCGGTTCCCCAGGCCTCTCCTGAACTGATGGCTTTCCAGCATTGCGTCTTTGTTCCAAATGCTCCGTTCTTTGGGCTGCAGAGCCCACATCTCACATTTGCATCCTTCACACGCTTGGCAAAGGCTTTGTGCTGCTGTGGCTGTTGTGGCCCGTCAGGCAGTTCTCATACCTGAGGGTCGTGCAGGCCTATTTTGACTTTGTTTGGCTTACATTCTCTCCTTTGTGGCTATGTGTGTGTGCGTGCACACATGCTTTGGGCTTGGGACTGCATCTTTCGTGGAGCTTTATCTGTGAGTATTCTTTGTGGACTGAGCTGAGGGCCTGTGCTCCAGAGTGGCTTCTGTTTTGCCCTTGGCAGGTTCTGTAGTGTTTGTGGCCCAGGACAAGTTTTTATCTTACATGTCTCAGTTCTTACAAATCAATGAGAAGAAAGACCAGTGCAATAGAAATTTACTGATAAAGGCTATATAGTTCACAGAAAAAGAAATACACATGACTCCTGAACTTAAATTAGTCTTTGTGGTAGGCAGCCTAAATATTGTACAGGTTGTCAGTAATTTTTTGGACTCTGTTTTTGGCGTTTATTTAATAATAGAAATTTTTTAATGCAGAGACTTCATCAGTCTTATCTTTTGAGGCTGCTAGGTTTTGTATCACACTTGGAGTAGCCCTGCTTCCCATTTCCAAAATGGGAAATATGCCCTGTCTTTTCTTCCAGCATTTTCTTAAATCTTTGATCCATCTTGATTTTATTTTGAAAGCCATGAGTTGAGGTATGAGGAATGAAATTAGTGTTTTTTTTTTTTCCCCAGCTGGTTATTGAATCAGGATGCTTTGGTTGCAGGAAACAGAATGACTACAAGTGACTGGAATAACAGGGGTTTATTATTTGACATAATAAGAATCTTAGAAGTTGGTAGTTTCAGGCTGGATGAAGCTGAATGAGCCTCTGTGATTTTCCTAGTTTCCCCTTTATGATCCCAAGATGACTGTTTTATCCAGCAGCTCCTCATACAAGTGTCCAAAATAGGAAGGATGGAGATAGGCTTCTCACATTTAATTGGCCACAGTTTGGTCACATGATCACCTCTCAGCCAGTTGTTGGCAACACAGTGGAATGGTCATGACTGGTGCAGAACAATCTAAGTTCTCCTCCCAGAACTGAGCCTGCCTTCATGGAACATAGTGCAGTCTGATTCTTGAGCAGAGTTTTGGCTGTGATGGTGAGCACCAAAGGGGGTGTGGTTCACCAGGGAGTCGACTGAGAGGGTCATGGTTGGCTCCCTAATTATCTCCATACCTTTTATCATATAACTCTCTACCCATTGATATGCAATTACAACTTTATCTTATATTACATTCCCCTGTGAATTTAGGTTTATTTCTGGACTGTATCTTCTGTTCTAATAATATGTTATGTCCCAAGACTGCATTCTTTTAATTACTGCAAGTTTTAAATATATTTTAATATCTAGTAAGGCTTATGCCTGAGCTTCCCAGGTGGCACTAGTGGTAAGAAACCCACCTGCCAATGCAGGAAATATAAAAGACATGGGCTCAATCCCTGGATTGGGAGGATCCCCTGGAGGAGGGCATGGCAACCCACTCCAGTATTCTGAAGCGGCATAGCACACACACATGCCAGGCTTATGCCTACTTATTTTCAGTTTTCTTGGCCGTTTCTGTTTGTTTTATAAATGAACTTTACAACCAGTTTGTCTAGGTTTGAAAATAATCCTGTTTTTTTTTTCTTTCAAGTTGGAATTTTGTTTACTATATGGATGAAATAGAAATAGGAGGAGGAGGGTAATTGACATCTTTGTGAATTGTCCTGTTTATGAATTGGAAGGCATGATTGGCTTGTTGAGTGTATTCAGGTTTTCTTTTGTGTCAGGTAGGGATTCTTAAATGATAAAAAGAAGCACACTTCAGGTTAAATATGTGAATTATTTATCTTTCCACTTACCTGCAACTTGTTTGGTTGAAAGACAATTCTCTCATTACTAGCTGAGGTATTAGTAGTGCTTGCTGCTGCTGCTGCTGCTGCTGCTGCTGCTAGAAGCGGCATAGCACACACACATGCCAGGCTTATGCCTACTTATTTTCAGTTTTCTTGGCCGTTTCTGTTTGTTTTATAAATGAACTTTACAACCAGTTTGTCTAGGTTTGAAAATAATCCTGTTTTTTTTTTCTTTCAAGTTGGAATTTTGTTTACTATATGGATGAAATAGAAATAGGAGGAGGAGGGTAATTGACATCTTTGTGAATTGTCCTGTTTATGAATTGGAAGGCATGATTGGCTTGTTGAGTGTATTCAGGTTTTCTTTTGTGTCAGGTAGGGATTCTTAAATGATAAAAAGAAGCACACTTCAGGTTAAATATGTGAATTATTTATCTTTCCACTTACCTGCAACTTGTTTGGTTGAAAGACAATTCTCTCATTACTAGCTGAGGTATTAGTAGTGCTTGCTGCTGCTGCTGCTGCTGCTGCTGCTGCTGCTAAGTCGCTTCAGTCGTGTCCGACTCTGTGCGACCCCATAGATGGCAGCCCACCAGGCTCCCCCGTCCCTGGGATTCTCCAGGCAAGAACACTGGAATGGGTTACCATTGCCTTCTCCAATATATGAAAGTGAAAAGTGAAAGAGAAGTCTCTTAGATGTGTCTGACTCTAGCGACCCCATGGACTGCAGCCTACCAGGCTCCTCCATCCATGGGATTTGCCTTCTCCGATTAGTTTCTGAGAGTTCTATAAACCAAAGAAGGGAAATTAGATAATATTTACTTCGGTACTTGAATTAGCCTCAAGATGACTATTTTGTTTTTTAAAATATGTAGAAAATTATTATTTTTTTAAATTTATTAAAGTATAACTGATTTACAAAGAATATTACTAATTAATATTTAATCTTCTATTCAACTTGCATTTATTTAGGACAAGAGTACGGATTTCCTTTTTAATACTTGAGCTTTTAAGTCAAATGCATCTATCAATATTCAGTTGGCCC
>SJYC01149270.1:0-109949 GCA_006408675.1 Madoqua kirkii | reverse complement strand
TGTTTACAACTGTTTACCTGGTACCTCATATTAATCATTTCATTTTTCATTTTATAATCATCTTATTGAGAATAACAGTATCTTAATCAGTAAACCACTTTAATTTGAAAACTTGCTGACTAATCACTAATGATTTTCAATGCTTTCTTTTTCTGTTGTTGTTGTGTTGTATTTTATTTGTTGTTTGTTTATTCCTTTAACATCTTCTTAAGTCTTCATGTTTAAGTTACCTTAATGTAATTTTGGATGCCATTAGGTTTTGCTTCTCGAAGATTTTTAATCCACAAATAGTATGTCGTGTTTTCTCTGATTTTTCTTTGTTTTTTTTCTTTTTTATTTAAATCTTACTTTAATTTGCATGTGCGTGTCTTTTGGTTTGAATATGCTAAGTTGATCTTTTTTTGGTTCCATTATTTATGTTACCATCCATTTAAAACAGGCCACGGTGGAGTCTATCATGAGGGATAAGATGCCCAGAAAGGGAGGAAGATGGTGGTTTTCGTGGAGGGGAAGAAACACCACAATCAAAGAGGTAAGCTTGGAAAACACAAGTGTTTCTGCCTGGCTCAGCAAGGGCTCGTGTGTCAGTGAGCAAACCCGTCACACTGAGCCAGGAGCCAGCTCTGCCTCCCTGCAGGCGAAGGCAGCGCACAGCAAGGGGAGGTGGAGAAGGACCTGGATAGGTGGGCAGAGATGGCCTCACTTCCTGGCTCTGTTACCTCTCAGCTTGGAGAGTGTGTCACTCCTGCTCTGGAATGTTTTTTCATCTATAGAAGAAAGAGATTTAACCTGATTTTTTTTTTTAATGTTTAAGTAAAATATTTTCCTGTTGCTCATGAGAACAGTTTTAGCAAGGTAGACTTATAGTGTAGACTGATTCCTGTTAGTCATTTCATGTCAATAGCATGTCTAAAATATACATGACTTTGGTTTCTGTTTCTATAAACCCTTATATTTTTCTTCAGACCTTTGCCAGCCTCTCAGCCTGTTTCTGGAAGTACTTTCTTTCGTGGCTTCTGTATCAGTGTGTCCACCTGTCCCCCAACCCCCTGCCCCAGGGGCTGCTTGTCCTCTGGCTCAGCTGCTGTACAAGTGGGTCCTCAGGCTTCCCTGGTGGTGGCTCAAACTGTAATGAATCTGCCGCGATGCGAGAGACCTTGGGTTCGATCCCTGAGTTGGGAAGATTCCTGAGGAGGGCATGGCAGCCCACTCTAGTATTCTTGCTCGGAGAATTTCATGGACAGAGGAGCCTGGTGGGCTATAGTCTATGGGGTTGCAAAGAGTCAGACACAACTGAGCAACTAATACTACTACTGTTACAGGGTTGTCTTAGGAACCTCTCTTCTTCAAAGACTGCCTTTTATTCCCCAGGCAGCCTCACCCACGCCTATACAACGACTCCATTTTTATTAACCAAGAAGATATTTTATAATTCACGTTAATTTATCAAATACCCAGCTAGGCAGATGTCTCCACTTGGATGCTTCAGCTCTTCAAACTCATCATTTCTAAAATCAAACTGATGGTTTTCTTGAGAGTTCTTCCTTTGCTGGACCACATTCAGAAAACGATACCACTCTCCGTCCATAAACTAATACTTCCTTTTTCCCTCACCCCTCTTTTCAGTTTATCATCCAGTATGTTGCTCCAGTTTTCCATTTCTTTCCATCTTCACCCCCAAAAATCTAGGCTGCCATCTTTTTCCTAAGATTGCTTGAAAATGGTCCATTTGTATCCATTCCTGCCTTTTCTTCTTCCTCATTCTGCCTTGGTCTTTTTAGGGTAATAGTCCGATTTATATTACTCCCTTCTTAAAAGCTTTTAGTGGATTCCCAGATTCTTAAAGACCAAAATCCTTAATATGGTCCACAGGCCTTGTGTATCCTGGCCCCTGATTCCCTGTAGAGTGTCATCTTCTGCCATCTTCCCCTGCCCTCTCTGCTGTGGTGTCACTTCTACCCCAGGACCCTTGCCTGTGTTTTTTCTCTGCCTGGTGTCCTTAGGACCCCTCTCATCCCTTTCACTTAGTTATCTAGCATCTTAAAGGGCCCTTTCTTGGCAGGTTGATCTGGTTTGCTGCTCTCTGCCCTCATGGCCCTGCCTGTGAACTTTTCCTTCACAACTTTTGCCAGCATTATAATTATACACTGATTAGTGTGGCTGTTTGATTAACCCTCCCTTTCCTTCCAGACCCTAAACTCCATGAAAACAGAGACCATGTATGGCTTTGATCCCTGTGGTCTCTCTAGGACCCAGATGGACCCAGAGCAGATATTAGAGGGAATGCTGATCATACAAGGAAAATAGCTGAGTTGGTTCTTACAGGAGTTAAAAAAAAAAAGAGCTCAGATGCTCAGTTTGTTTATTTCATTACTTCAAAGGGAAAGAGTCCGTTGGAAGTGTTTGCACCAAGATGACACTGTTTTGGGGCGTTTTCCTTTAGCATCCCTGAGCTTTTCTGACCGTCTCATTTCCTCCAAGAGGGTATAAACACATTATAGCTAGCATTCACTTTACTTTAGATGACTTAAAGTGGAAAACGCCTTTCTGATTCCTTTACTAGAGGACAGAACGTTCTAGAATTTAGACAAAAGGCTATTTTAGGGACCTATTTTTTTGGGTAGAGGATCTAGGGTCTCGTTAGTTGGAATTGAGGGAAATGCCAGCATGAAATGAGGAAGAATTATGAAATATCTCTTAAAAACACTAAACACATTTCAGATAGACATGTATTTTTGAACAAGTCTAATAAAGAATTGTTAATAGCAGTGGCTAAGTTACCTGCCTCAATAGATAGATTAAACATTACTGGGCCTCTTTTCACATCATTTATCTGCATGCTTATAAAAAGCTAAAGAATTTTTGAAAATAGCTTCGACCCATCATATGTCAAGCTAGTCACCGTGTTATATTGTTTCTATCACTATCACTCATTTTCTTTATCAACATTAAATGCATTAACCTTCCTCCAGATCGAATGACCATAGATAAGGAGATGTGACTGTAAAGCCTTTGTCCCTTGACACGTCCGTCTGGCCTGTGATGACTTCCCGCGATGTCTGCTGGCAGGTGGATGTCTTCTCCCTCCCCTGCCTGCTCTAGGCCAGGCTCTGGGATTATGTGTAGCACCTCTGTGGTCCTTCCGACACTGTTAGGAGCTGCATGTCATCACCCTTGCCTTGCTGGTGGGAAAAGGAAAACTCTGAAACAGTCCATCACTTGCCTGAGCCTTTTAAGCCTCAGAAGCAGGACTAGCCCAGAGCTCTCAATATTCCAAAGCGCTGGCAGTACACTAAGGGAGCATCTTCTATTAAGAGCATGCGGGATTGAGAAAGAGAATGCATCCATGTTTTCTCAAGCAAAATATGGTGTGAAAATATTTTTAGGCATTTCTATCAGCAATTAGAAGAAAATATTTTGAAAGCCCCCGCGTATCCAAGCAGCCCTTGATAAAGCATTTGCATAAGCTGCTGTGATTATGGAGCCTTGGTTTAGTGCCACAAGCGCTTATGGAAAACAGACTTATTTTTGTAAAAAACTGTTTCTTAGCTCAATTGTAGACGACGGCTAAGCAAAGGAATAACTAGGACCCTCCATCCTTGAGGGTGGGGTGTGCCACCGGGGAAGCATTGAGGGCCTGCCCTGGACTTCAGACAGCGCCTCAGGGACCACCTGCTGTTCACGCAGGTGGTTTCCCTTTGCTGTGTCCGTGATTCTTTGTCGTCTTCTTCTCCAGGAAAGTAAGCCAGAGCAGTGCCTCGCAGGCAAGAGCCACAGCACCGGGGAGCAGCCGTCCCAGCTGGGCATGGCCACCAGGTACAGTGCCAGTCATCTTGGGGTGTCGTAGCCCCTGCCTGTGTCCAAAGTCAAGGCACACGCCCCACAGACACTGATAGGGTTCACCGCATTAGCTTGGGCCTTGAATGTAGACCAATCTCGGTTGCAGGCCTGGTGCTCTGTACTCAATGACCTGGAGTAATTTACTGAAATTGATCTTCTCATGAATCAGATGGAAGCACTCCGTAGACACTGACTTTCCAAAGTAAATGAGATAATGTCACAAGAACATTCCTCATGGTCTTAGAATATGATAGCCCTCAGTCTGCAGAAGGTGATAACAGGGGCTGTGGTGATAAATAATGATATGGGTGATATGGGGATGATGTGAAAACAAGTGCCCCCTTTTCAGGAGCTTGCCTTTCTCTATGGTTTAATCACTTACCAGGACTTATTATGTTAAATATTGATAGGGATTCGTATTAACTTGGCCTAGGAGACATTAGAATTTGACAGTACTTATCTACATTAGTAGTGTTTTATCTTCAGGGGAACCTGCTTGTTATCTGTTTTTGTTTGGATGCTATGGGATTTGAGGTAACTCCTCTGAGGGCAATGCCATCAGCCACTAATTTGATGGTGTTATTTTATCAACATTGAGTGATCTGATATTTTATAACAACTTTATAGATAATCTCGTCCTTCTATAGTATTCCTGTACTTAAGAGAACCAGGATTGCATTTCTTATTTACAGGCAGAAAATTCTGACATATTCATTGAAGGCAAGCTGCCTGCCTCCATCCTTTTATACCTCAGAGGCCAAGCCAGTCCCTGACTCAGAGTAGGCATGCCTTAAGTGTACTGTTAACTGAGTCAATGAGATTTTCCCAATCTGTTGTTTCCTAGGGAAGGCAGGCTTAGCTGTCCAGTCCTTGGCTTCCTGGCCATAGCTCTATATCTGAAATGATGTCATTTCTAGATTTCATTGTTGGAACTAGAAACGCACATAGGTGTCACGAAGGAGACAGTCTGATTCCATTATTGTCCTCTGTGTGAGAAGAGTATGTAGGACCAGATAAAACTGCATGGCGGGGCTGGCTCTCAGCTGGGCTATTTTTGGAGGACACCCTTTCTGTTCCTCCCGATGGTGCCCGGCACGGCTCCTTCCCACCTGCCCTCGTGCAGGTCTGCCCTGGAGAAGGGAGAAAGGTTGACGTGCTTATGTGTTTCTTTTCAGTTGTTCACTCTCTGTCTCTGGCTCATTCTCTGAGAAGGGGCTTTCCAGCCTGATTATCTGGATACCTTCCTGACCCAGAATTTAAACAAATATATATTTTATTTATTTATTTGGCTGCACTGAGTCTTGGTTGCAGCATGCCGAATTTTGGTCTTCATTTTTGGCATGTGGGATCTTTTTATTTTAATTGTGCATGGGAACTCTTAGTTGCGGCATGTGGGATCTAGTTCCCTGATCAGGGATTAAACACTGGCCCCCTGCATTGGGAGCATGGATTCTTAGCCACCAGACCACCAGGGAAGTCCCCCGACCTGGAACTTTGAGTGTACCTTAAGTGAGTTTGGAAGGGAGAGGGCAGATGTGTTCAAGATGGAGCTTGGGCAAGAGCGCACAGTCCTGAGCAGGTAAGGTGGTAACCAGGTAGGAAGTCAGTGGGCTTTCGGTAAGTAGTTGTTTGAAGCAGCAGGCTGTACACGGCAGGCTTTGGAGTCAAGCAGTTGGCTTAGAGTCCTGGCTTTGGGCAAACTCCTTTCTGAATCTGAGCTAAGGAACAAGTATGATGTCCATGCCGAGAGAAGCCCAGGCCAGGAGACAGGAGCAGAGATGCCACCCTTCTGTCCCCAGCAGTTTAACCCAGCAGTTAAAACTGCTGCACTGGAAATGCAGGGAACATTTTGAGACCCTCTCTGTCCCACAGTAGTTTCTAAGCACAAGAGGCAGAGCGAGCTGGGACTTTCTCTCTAATCTTTGACAGATCATCAGCCCCTCGGTGTTTCTTCCGTCATCTTGGAAATGAGCAGAAGACTGACACACACACCACACAAGTTGGCTCATCAAATCTGAGCTCACAGCTTCATGGGAAAGGAGGTCCAGAGTGTGAAACCCAGCAGGGCCATGCCGGCTGTGCCTGTGTCAGGAGGGTGGCTCTGTAGGACCCAAGCTTGTCCTAACCATGCAGCTGCAAGTGTTTTAAAATTATACCGCGCAGTACGAGCCAAACGCAGGGTGTCAGCCAAGTCCAGCCTGCGATATGCCAGTCTGAGACCTGGGAACGGCAGGCCAGGGGCTCAGAGAGATTTAAAAGGAGGGATAGAACACAACAGTGGCTGGTATATAGGGTCTGTATTCTTCCTTCCAGCAGCAGTGTGGTGGCTCCTGAAGGCCGTGGGGTGGGCTGAGGGTGTGCCTAGCAGCAGGTCACGTCTGCTCTTCCCCAGTTGGAAATCAGCTGACAGTTTGTCTAAAGCATTTTGGATTTTCTTAGTATCTGATACGATCTACTTTGGCCACCTGATGCAAAGAACTGACTCATTTGAAAAGACCCTGATGCTGGGAAAGATTGAAAGTGGGAGGGGAAGGGGACAACAGAGGATGAGATGGTTAGATGGCATCACTGATTCAGTGGACATGGGTTTGAGCAAGCTCTAGGAGTTGGCGATAGACAGGTAAGCCTGGTGTGCTGCAGTCCATGGGGTCACAAGGAGTCTGACACGACTGAGCGACTGAACTGAATTGATACGAACCTATTGAAGGGTTGACACAAATGCTTTGCCCAGTTAGATAGAAATAGACTGTTGACCACTCTGAGTTAGTCATGCTGCGTATACTTCTTTATAAAACCTGAGAAATGGAGAACTGACTCTTGGCGGAAAGGATTTGAGATTTTGAAAAGCCTTCTTACGAAGTTCTCCTGAGCAGTATGCATCTCTTCATTTTCACTGGCATACTCATCTGCTAATTAGATTCATGCAGTCGCCTGGGGAAAAAGCGTGTTGGAGTGCTCTCCTAATTGACAGACTTGTGATTGACAGAACAGTCCTTGAAGTCTCATAATTGAGCAAACAGCTTGACACCGTGCAAGTCATTAAAATACCACCAGAACCTGTACACTGACAAGCGTGAACATCAGTGTTGTTCACAGCTCCTCAGCTGAACACGGATGCTCGAGTGAGACGAGCCCTTTTGTTTTTTTTGTCCTGTCGCTTCTCGCAGACACCGCAAAGCCAGTGACATCAAGGACCATTGCAAGAGTAGGGGGCGGAGGCGGCCAGGTCCAAGGGTGACACGACCTCGCCCCCAGCCGGCACTGCCGGCTCAGGTGTACGGCTCCTGTCTCAGTTTCTGTCTCTGTGTTTTCCTTCCTCTGCTCCCTCAAATGAGGCTTGCTGCACCTATTGAGGGGTTTGGGGTTTTGTCTTAAAGCGGCAGATGGAGCTGAGAGCTCACGCTTGGCTTGTGCATTGCCAGCAGCGGCTCACGTCAATCTGTAGTCACTGCGAGCTTTGATTCTCGTTTGGATCTCATTTCCCTCCAAACGTCTGTGTGGAACATAAACATTTCCCGATTCAACAAGGGCCCTGTAGCTGCCTGTCCTAGGTTTCCATCCCGGCTCTGGTCAGGCTGCTTTGGCTCCAGGACCATGTGTACCTGTCTGTCTGAAACCTCTAGGTTGTTGGTTCAGAAGGGTCAGCATTGCTGTTAGGATCGGCAAGGGTTGGGATGGAGAGGGGCTTTTGTGTCATTTTACCGCCGAGCTGCTGAAGCCCGAGGAGGAAGTCTGTGGTTGTGAGGCTTTTCCTGGGATTCATGTCTGTCTGTCTGTCATCTGCTGGCTCCTGGGATCTCTTGCTGCATGGGGTGCTGTTTGCTTCCCTTTGCTTTAAGATGAGGAAATCAAGCCAGAGAGAAAATAGTCTGAGCAGGAAAACACAGCCTGAAGTTCCTATTTTTCAAACCTGGGCTTCCAGGTCTCCACTCTACCTGGAACCGGTCCTCGATGTCACGGACATTGATTTGTCTACATGTGGCTTAGCCCTGCCATGGACCAATCAGGATTTTAGCCTGCGGGCTCTGTCCCCATGGACATAGCCACCTGTCCCCACCCTCATTCACCATGGCTATGACCCGGTGATGGCCAAGTCTGGGACTTCAGCTGTTGTTGATCTGCACAGGGCCTCCAGTCCAGCCAAAACCCAGGATGTTCTCTGCCCCAGGGCCTCTGGTCCAGCCACTCCCAGGATACCCTCTGTTCTCCTAATGCAGCCCTTGTCCTGCTCTGCTGTGATTATTCAGACAAAAAGCCCCAGGGAGCCAGGGCCAGGCTGTTTGCTGTATCCTCTACACCTGGCACTTTGATCCTTGGGTCAGGAAGATCCCCTGGAGGAGGGCATGGTAACCCACTCCAGTATTCTTGCCTGGAGAATCCCATGGACAGAGGAGCCTGGTGGGCTACAGTCCATGGGTTGCAAAGAGTGGGACACGACTGAGTGACTAACACTTCTGCTTTTACTTCTGTGCCTGGCACGGTGCCTAGAAGCATTGGTAGCCTGAGCTCCAGTCCACCAGCCCACTGCCCACCGGGGGCCACCCCTTGTAGGGCCGAGAGCAGGGCCCCGGGGAGGGGCAGCTCATTCTGGATGGGGAAAGAGCTGGGAGAAACAACACAGAAGCAGGGTAACGGGCCTTCCCTTGCATCTCCCTAGTTCAGGGTGGTGTTGGGTTGGAGGAACTGTTTCTGGAATGAACACATGGGGCAAGAAAGCAATGAGCTGCAGAGGAAACACCCGACCATTTCCTGATAGAAGGGGTGAGGAGGCAAGGGGGAGGGCCAGGGCGCTGAGGACTGGGTGAAAGCCCCCTGAGATACCAGGAGAAGCTGGAGCCTTGCGTAAAGGGATGTGCTGAGCAGGAGGCTTTATGGGGAGGTGTACACCCGGGGCCTCAGGACCAGTTTGTTCCAGATCACTCAGTCGTGTTACCCTTTAGCTTGATAGATGTTTAGGAAGCACTCTGTATGGTGTTAGGGCATTTTTAAAGAAGATGGTCCTGGGAAGCAGGTGTGTCGATTGAGGATGGTGCCGTAGCAGGATTCGAATCCAGGGAGCAGTTATTTGCTGACATGCTTTATACAGGCCATTTGCAGAAAATGAGCCTGCTCCCCACCTGCACCTCCCAGGCCTTTCTTCCCGCCACCCGCCGTGTGGAGACGTCCAGAGCCTGACTTCTTTGCTGGCGAATGAGGTGTGGCTCGTGGTCCAGGGGCAGGCTGCTGAGGGGTTTTGGAGGAGAGTGGGGGGGTCTTCTTGGCTTCCCTGGCACCTGTTTGTAAGTCCTTAGAGTGACCTTGTTATTTGGAATTGTGCGTTTGGAGGGAACGGATGGGCTTGGATGATCTGCTTTTACTTCTGTGCCTGGCACGGTGCCTAGAAGCATTGGTAGCCTGAGCTCCAGTCCACCAGCCCACTGCCCACCGGGGGCCACCCCTTGTAGGGCCGAGAGCAGGGCCCCGGGAGGGGCAGCTCATTCTGGATGGGGAAAGAGCTGGGAGAAACAACACAGAAGCAGGGTAACGGGCCTTCCCTTGCATCTCCCTAGTTCAGGGTGGTGTTGGGTTGGAGGAACTGTTTCTGGAATGAACACATGGGGCAAGAAAGCAATGAGCTGCAGAGGAAACACCCGACCATTTCCTGATAGAAGGGGTGAGGAGGCAAGGGGGAGGGCCAGGGCGCTGAGGACTGGGTGAAAGCCCCCTGAGATACCAGGAGAAGCTGGAGCCTTGCGTAAAGGGATGTGCTGAGCAGGAGGCTTTATGGGGAGGTGTACACCCGGGGCCTCAGGACCAGTTTGTTCCAGATCACTCAGTCGTGTTACCCTTTAGCTTGATAGATGTTTAGGAAGCACTCTGTATGGTGTTAGGGCATTTTTAAAGAAGATGGTCCTGGGAAGCAGGTGTGTCGATTGAGGATGGTGCCGTAGCAGGATTCGAATCCAGGGAGCAGTTATTTGCTGACATGCTTTATACAGGCCATTTGCAGAAAATGAGCCTGCTCCCCACCTGCACCTCCCAGGCCTTTCTTCCCGCCACCCGCCGTGTGGAGACGTCCAGAGCCTGACTTCTTTGCTGGCGAATGAGGTGTGGCTCGTGGTCCAGGGGCAGGCTGCTGAGGGGTTTTGGAGGAGAGTGGGGGGGTCTTCTTGGCTTCCCTGGCACCTGTTTGTAAGTCCTTAGAGTGACCTTGTTATTTGGAATTGTGCGTTTGGAGGGAACGGATGGGCTTGGATGTGTAGGAAATATCTGGGCTTCTTGTGATTGGCCTGGCCAGCAGCCTGGTATGGGGTAAGAGAGAACGCAGGCATCCTCCGAGGCTGCAGGGAGGACGGGGCTCGGGGGAGCCTCTCGGTTTAAAATAGAGTGATGATGCCAGCGAGCAGGCACCTGAATGAGGAGTGGCAGCCCTGGGTGAATAATGCAAGAGCCTCATGAATGGGATTAGTGACGGCATCTGCTAAGTGACCGCCCGAGGGACAGCGCTCGTCATTGATTCCGGCCTAATGCGCGTTTAATGGCTGCCCAGATGGACTTCCTAATTGGTGATTACATCACTGTGTGTTCCAGAATAAAGCATGAGTCATCCTCTAGTGATGAGGAGCACGCGGCCGCCAAGCTGTCCAGCACAAGCCACCTCCCCCTGTTGTCCAGCGTCAGCTACAAGAAGACCCTGCGCCTCACGTCAGAGCAGCTGGTGAGGGCCCTTCCTCCCTCCGCCGCTATGTGGGTTCCGGCCCGGCTCCTGCCGCCTGTGCTAAGTGGGTTCCATGGACTGGTTCCCTCTACCCCAAGTCAGCCCCGAGCCCCTTCTCTGTCCCAGTACCCGCTGCCCTCCTCCTTGGCTCACCTCCCCCCCATTTCGATGCCTCCTGTCCAGGCTGGCTCCTGTCCAGCCATGCTCCCCTGTGTCTGCCCTGGAGGCTCCCTGGTCTCAAGTGTTGGAGGAGGGCAGCCTGAGGGTGTTTGTCTTGAGGTGTAAATGACTGATAGACCACACGTCCTGGGGCTGTTTCCACTTTCCCGGAGATGTTTGTTAGGTCAGCTGCCTCTCCTGAATCGGGGGAAGCCTGAGCACTCCTGAGGGTTCCGAGAGCTGCTGGTAGCTGGGGGCCATCCTGATCGCAGTGTCCTCTCCTGTGCATCTGTACCCCTAGGATGAGTCAGGCCTGGACCCTGTTTCCCATGAGCAGATAGTGAGCGGGTGTCTCCGTTTAGCTGTCCCAAGAGTTCGTGGCGGCCGGGCCTAGCCATGATGATGTTTTATGGGAAAAGAAGAGGGACAGGCCAGACCCCTGCAGCCCACAGTCCTGGTGCAGCCGCTGGGTGGCAGGGCCCTGTCCAGCAGTGCTAGGGTTGACTGGGACTCTGGCTGCCAGCTGGCTGGCACCTGAGGTCCCCGGTGCAGAGATTCAGAGCCCCCAAAAGGGGCTTCTGCTTTCAGAAGCTGGAGTGATTTCCTGGAACCTGGCCTCTGTGCTTCTGGACCTGAGACGTGTTTGATAACTGGACTGCTTTCTTCCAGTCTGTGTGGGTCATCGTCCATATGACTGGTGTGGGGAATGTAGTTCCGCACTTGGCTGGTCATGACCCTTTATGCTCAGCCGTGGCCAAGGAAGAACATCCCAGTCTGGGGTCATGAGTGGGAGTAGTTAGCCCCAGTGCCTGTCACCTGCCCCTGGGGGACGTGTCACAGCTGCCCTACACGTGGGCCTGTGAGGAGGGCTGGGGTTCAGGTAGCCCAAGTCCTGGAAAGAACCATCCTCATTGAGAGCAAGGCAGGGATAGAATTGTATGGTGGCCTGGGGTGGTGATTAAAGAAAAACTAAAGTCCAGATCTGGTTTCTCGTGGAACGGAAACCACGTGTCCCGCCCTGGGCCTTGCCCTCCAGTGGACACAGAGCTCCTGTCTTTCAGAAAAGCCTGAAGTTGAAGAACGGCCCCAACGACGTGGTGTTCAGCGTCACCACGCAATACCAGGGCACGTGCCGCTGCGAGGGCACCATCTACTTGTGGAACTGGGACGACAAGGTGGTCATCTCTGACATTGATGGGACCATCACTAGGTGAGTCCAGCTACTCTGGGGCTATGGGCCCTGGGCCTGGAGGTGCGTTGGCTCCTCTTGCTGGGGCTGGCTGGGGCTGTTTGGGCTTATGTAGTTCAGTTCCTGGGGCTCCCTGAATTAAACAACTGCAGTGGGGACTTGGGGATCTCTTCCCTCTGGGGCAGTGGCTCCCTGACATTGTTGCTCAGTCTCAGGGTTTCTGTCCAGAGTCACTTGCATTTTTAATGAGGCTTCTCTGGTGCAATGAATCAGAGTGAACTTTTTTTTTTCCTTTAGCGATGCCCGCCTTTCTCTCTTTTTTAAAAAAAGATTTTATTGAAGTGTAGTTGATTTACAGTGTTGTGTTAATTTCTTCTGCACAGCAAAGTGATTCAGTTGTACGTATTTTTCATATTCCCTTCCATTGTGGTTTGTCACAGGATGTCGACCATAGTTCCCTGTGCTAGACAGTAGGAACTTGCTGTTCATGCCGGGCCCTTGTCATTTAATTTTTCTCTTCTCTGTCTTTATTCAGATCAGACACTCTTGGGCACATTTTGCCCACCCTGGGGAAGGATTGGACCCACCAGGGCATCGCCAAGCTGTACCATAAAGTGAGCCAGTAAGTCCGCAACTGGGGAACACGTGGCAGTGTGCACGCGTAACTTTTCTTGCTGGGCTGGCTTACACAGACAGGCGCACCCCCAGCCAGGGAGAGTTGGCGGGGGTGGTGGTGGAGCGCACGGTGGAAGCCTGCCAGCTCTGCATTTGAATTCAGTACCAAAAGGCAAGAAAGGAAGTGGCTGGAATATTGAGAATTGATGGGGAAGGAAGACGGTGGCAGCCAGCCTCGGGTCGGGTCGAGGGTCACAGTCAGGTGGGGACATGGTAGCCCCGACGTTGGCCATTGGATGTATTTTAGGCTAAAAACGGTCCCGATTCCAAGCAGGTTTTGTGGGCCAGCCCGAAGGGCCCATCTCGTCCACGTGGTCCGGGGGGCACTCCACTGAGGGGCCGGTACCCGGGACATCAGTATGGGAACGTGCATCTTGAGTTGCTCTCAAGCGTTGGGCACTTCATTCTTACAGTAATTCTGAGAAGCAAGTGTCATTTCTAAGCTTAGAGAGTTAAAACGATTGGTCCGTATTCCCATAGCTGCTACCGGGCAGAACTCCCTGGAGTCTTGGTCGGCCCAGCTTTCGGTCTGTTCCTTCTGCTCTGATTCATCTCCAGGGTCAGAGCCCTTGAGGTTTCCCTCCCTCACCCCGGCAGGTGCTTAGTCCCACTTCACCCATCTCTCTGTGGACTGAAGTCTCCCGTGCCTCCCCACGGCTGACTTTGCCTTGAAGATTAATGCACTGATGAACTGTCTTGACTAGCTTGACACTGAAAACTCTCTATTTTTTATTGGAAAGAAACCCCTGTGGGTCATGATATTGAGTAGTTCCCAGCCTGGCTGATTCTGGTTTTGGAATATAAATCTATTCCTACCAGGGTCAGAGCCCTTGAGGTTTCCCTCCCTCACCCCGGCAGGTGCTTAGTCCCACTTCACCCATCTCTCTGTGGACTGAAGTCTCCCGCGCCTCCCCACGGCTGACTTTGCCTTGAAGATTAATGCACTGATGAACTGTCTTGACTAGCTTGACACTGAAAACTCTCTATTTTTTATTGGAAAGAAACCCCTGTGGGTCATGATATTGAGTAGTTCCCAGCCTGGCTGATTCTGGATTTTGGAATATAAATCTATTCCTATTCTTACTGTATTGTTAAAAAAAAAAAAAAGGGTGCTGATGCTTTTTTTTTTTTTTTTGGTATTGATTTGTGTCCCTCTTAGGTTTTCCTACAAAAGTTATCTCCTTGAATAATAAAAGTTGAGTAGCTTACCAAACGGAGAAGGCAATGGCAACCCACTGGGGTACTCTTGCCTGGAGAATCCCATGGACAGAGGAGCCTGGTAGGCTATAGTCCATGGAGTCCCACAGAGTCGGACGTGACCGACACGACTTGGCAGCAGCAGCAGCTTACCAAGGAATGCCTGATCATTCTTTTGTTTGATTGATTGGTTTAGAATGAGTCTGATCTGTGGGTGAGGATCTGAGAGTTACAGAGGACTTGTGGTGTTTTCATTTTGGTTGCGATTGAGAGTAAGGAGCCTGACGCTTAACTTGTTCACCAAGTTTGATGCGTGTCCTCGTTGGCACCCACTGGGTTAGACCAGTGACGTTCGGACCCTCACTCAGCTGAGGCGTGGCCTTCAGGGGCTCTGGACACAAGCAAGTGCAGGCCCCTCTGTATGGCTGGCAAACCCAGCAGGGTTGAGTCAGGCCTCTGCTAGTTCCTGATTTCTGTGGCTTCGCCCCATAACTTCTTGCTTGACTACAGTCTGACTGTTCCCCACCCCATCCTTCATTTTCCCATCTTCCCACTTTTCCTCACCTGATGGCTCCTGTTTGGAGGGCCTTTACCTCTGATGTTTGCCTCTCACAGGTTTCCTACCTGTAATGCCTGGTTCAGACCCTGTGGTTTCTCAGAAAGCCTCTCCAGGCCAGAATCAATAACCTGGGCATCTCTGTGTCCTCCTCCCCTGGCCTCCCTGGTACCCAAGGGCTCGTCCTGTCTCGGTGGCCCAGCTGCCACCATGGAGTACGTGCTCAGGCTGGACATGGCATGGGCTTTTGTAGCTGGTTAGAGCAAATACCCATCCAGGCAGCATCTCACACGCCACCTCCTCCAGGTCTTAGGCAGCCACAACTGGGAAAAGTACAGAGATTGAGAACTGGCAGCGGTTGGGAGGTTGTTTCTGTTGATGTCATGTTTGTGATCACTCAGAGACGCGTTCAGAGAAATGTTCAGCATGCAGAGTACCAGGGAGCAGAGGCCATTTACTTCTAGGGCTTTGGACTGATTGCCCTTGAATTTCTGCTTTCCTTGAGTTTGAGTCTCTCCTACATTTTACTCTCTGCAGTATTTTTCTAACGGAAAGACCAGTTGCAGATAACCGTTTACCTGGAAACAACAGAAAATGAGGGCAGTTTTTATTTTTTTGTCAGGTGTAATAACTTGAGTAAGTCAGCCCATGAGAAATTAGCTGTCAGGTTGATTATTACCTTGTTCACCGAGAGGATATAAAGCTTGCTTGGTTATCGATTTTAAAAAGCTGACTTGGTTATTGATTAAAAAGAACTCTAGCAGATACAAATAGAAGAGCTCAGAAGACTTCTTCATTCAAATATACGTGTTCGATAAGTGGAAGGAAAGAAAAGAAGGACTGACTCCTAAAATATCTAGATCATTGAGCCAAGGAGGATTAGAGAATGGACAATAATTGTTCTAATTTCCTGTGTTGCTTGATAAATATTGTGATATTCATGTAACCAAATCAGTGCCTCCGTGACTTAGCGAGAGTGACTGCTTCCTGTGTTTCCATAGATAAATTAGTTCGTCTAAGGCCTGAAGAATGCATCCTCTGAAGTCAGGATGGTGAGGCTGGGAAGCGATCATTAGCAGACTCATTAGAATCTTTCTCCTGCCACAGTGGTTCTTGTCTTTCCCCTCAGGTTACTGCGTCATCATCACTGTGTGCCCGGAAGGGAGGGGGTCATGTGGCGAGTGGGAGGGAGTTGTGGACCTGGGCTCAAGGGGCCGTCAGCTCCCTGTAGACCCTCCGATCTGTCTCCCGCACCCAGCTGTAGTGCCCTCCTCTCTAAAGTGAGAAACCGGCTTGCACGATCCCCTAGGTCTTTGCTAGGCCAGCTGTGCTGTGCCACTGGGTTGTGCAATTGATGTCACAGGAGGGTGTTTTGTTCAAACCAGTCCTCCGTGAGAGCCCTGAGGATCTCACAGCCAAACCCCACTGTGCACCAGGGACTGTGCCGGGTGCTGTGCAGGGTGCTGCCTGCCCCCTGAGCGAGTATGGGGACACCTGGTCTTTCACATGGCTCTCCTGCAGGTGAAGGCTCTGGAAAGGTGATCCCTGTTGCCACTAACAGGCGTTCTTCTGGTTAGGACATCCTGGAGCTGGTTTTCCAGCTAAGTTTAGAAACAGCCTTTGAAGCAAAACGCTTGCTCGGCAAGGCCAGCCCGCGAGGGCAGCCAGTGGCATGATCCAGCCGTGAAGAGCATTTGCAAATCAAGGGTCGAATAAAATGAGCATTTCAAACCCCTGCAGGTGGCGGCTTTTAGAACTTCCGATGTGAAGACCTGTATACAGAAATAGTGATTAAAAAGAAATTACATTAATTAGACAGCTCAGATACAAAGATGTATCCTTAGAAAGGTTGCTTGATTTTCAAATACATTTCTGTACTCTGGATAAGCTGGTGCTTGTAGATTCTCTGCATTGTAGCTCTTTCCTGTTTCCTGGTTTTAAAGAACGTATTACTAGGAAAATCTTGAGGTAGGTTCTTTGGCCAGTGTGAAACAGTCAAAGTGGAGCAGTAAGTGGGATGGGAAGTGGGTAGTTTACGTTGTACTGTGCTAAACTGCTTCAATTGTGTACAACTCTTTGCTGCCCTATGGACTGTAGCCCACCAAGCTCCTCTGTCCATGGAGTTCTCCAGGCAAGAATACTGGGGCTGGTTGCCATGTCCTTCCACAGGGCATCAGGACATCTTCCTGACTCAGGCATTAAACCCATGTCTACTGTGTCTCCTGCATTGGCAGGTGGGCTCTTTACCACTGGGCCACCAGGGAAGCCCATAGATGGTGTTTAAATTTTTTAAAATATATTTAATCCAGTACATTAAAATATTTAAACATGTCATCAATACAGAAATTCTTAACGGTATGTATCTTTATTCTGTCTTTATAGTAAGGCATTGAATTTAGCATTTATTTAATATTTATGCCACATCTCTTTTTGGACTCTTAGGTTTTCAAAAAAAAAAGGGAAATTCATTTCTACTAAATAAAATTGTATTTAACAGAAGAATATTCCCAGGTGATCTGTTTTTCACAAGCAATTCCACAATTCTCTGCAGATACCAGTGGATATCTGACAATTTAATTCTGTCACTACCTAGTTGGTGCAGACCCCACAGGTTAAGGGCTTATTCCCCCAAGGCTGCCCCAAATTCAGACACCAGTTATAGGTGGTAGGTCCCCAGCTTACCCACACTTCTGCCTGACTTGAGTACAAAATGAGGGTCCCACACCCGCTCCTCAGGGCTGACAATGGCTCACAAGACTCAAGGAAACACATTCACATGTTTATTTTATCAGGGTTATAAAGGATACAGGTGACAGCCAGATGGAAAGGTACGCATGATCCCAGTGCAGATAGGTTGGCCAGTTTGGTGCCTCCAGCCTCAATTTCCCTAACAGTAAAGTGGAAGGAGTGAGGTATCCATGAGGATTAAACCAAGTGGGGCCAGGAAGGTGCTTCAGTAATGACAGGAAGTGGGGTTCAGTTGAAAATGAGATTTTAGAGGAGGTGGCCTCTTGCTTGGGAATTACAGCTGAGCCCATCTTCACGGAGCAGATACGGTGTTTGTGCATGCAAAACGGCTCCAGTGTGGGATGCCCTTCACGGTGAACGTTTTGTCTCTCTTTCAGGAACGGGTACAAGTTTCTCTACTGCTCGGCGCGGGCCATCGGCATGGCGGACATGACACGGGGCTACCTGCACTGGGTCAATGAGCGTGGCACGGTGCTGCCCCAGGGCCCGCTGCTGCTCAGCCCAAGCAGCCTCTTCTCTGCCCTGCACAGGTGAGGCTCGCCTGCGCACCCCCTCCAACGCCGCCCCACACCTGTGGGCCAGCTCTGGACCTGTCCTGCCCACTCATCCTCCCCACCAACACCTCTGCTCCACGCTGGGCCTGGTGGGTTCATCCTCAAGGGCAGATCTGACCCCACAACCCTCAGCTGCTTCTGTCGGCCCATCACGGCCCTCGGGAGAAAAGCCACGGTGGCCGCGAGCTCGGCATCTCAGGCTCTCCGCCGCCTGCCTTGCTTTCTCCTGCCTCATTCTCTCTGGCTCCTGGACGCGGTCTCCATTGTCCAGAGAGGTGGTCTCAGCTTGGAGCCTTGGCACGTGCTGCCCTCCTTTGTGGGGAGCTGCCCCTGCCCCAAACCTTGTGCTTCTCGCCCGCATCTTAGCAACTCTGAGAACCCATGTGCTTCCTTCCTGTCTGATCGGGACCTAGGCTGGGTTAAGTGGCCTCTATGTAGTCACCACCACCTGGCCTGGGACTCCCTGAGCCCTGGTCCCACCGTTTTGTTTTTACAGACCGCCACCAGCCCATTTTCTGATGACCCTCTTCCCTTTGCCTTTATGCCCGCATTCAGAGCAACCAAGCCAAACTAAGTCTGACCTCCTAGGGTAGGGACAGGAAAAACAGCAGCTTCCCTGGAGCTGGGGGCCCAGGGTGGTGTCCCACAGTGGATTAAAGTTTGAGACTCATATAGCCACTCCTGTGTCTATAAGAGTCCTGAGATGTCAACAGTGAGGCCCTTATAGTGCTAAGGAGGGTTCTAGAGTCCACAGAAGTCCATGCAGAGCCAAGACCAGCCCCTGGGTCTTCTGATACTCAGTCTGGGGCTCCATTATCATAAGCATCATGATCACCATTCATCATCACTATCATCACCATCATCATCTAAATTACATTTTGTTTAGCTGCAGAATAGTTCTAAAATATATGCAGAGTGTGTGTGTGTATACACACATATTGTATATGAGCTTCCCCTGTGGCTCAAATGGTCAAGAATCTGCCTGCAATGCAGGAGATTCAGTTCAGTCCCTGGGTTGGGAAGATCCCTTGGAGAAGGAGATGGCTATCCACTTCAGTATTCTTGCCTGGAGAATCCCATGGACAGAGGACCCTGGAGGGCTACAGTCCATAGGGTCACAAAGAGTCTGACACAACTGAGTGACTAACACACACACACATATTGTATATACACACACACATATATACAGTATTTTTATGTGCAAGCTGAAAAGGACCTTTGAGATCATCCAGTAATCAAACAGTGAACACTATCGGGCCCCAGACTCAGATAAAGCCAGGGGATAAACCATTATGCCCCGAGTTCTGTTTGCTCTCATCCCTCGTCCCTGGGCAGGAACAGTAACCCTTCTCCTTGGATTTTGTGTTCATCCCTCCCTGTTCCTCTAAGTAGTTAGTACAAATACATGTAATCCTAACCAGTGTGTTTAATGGTGCACATTTGTGAACTTGATGTAAACAAATTGCACGTCCTTCCGGAGCTTGTTTTTATTGCTCGATACTATGTCTCCAGGATTGTTGGAAGTGGCCGTCACTGGCCCGTCGTAGCTTCTGTAGGTCCTGAGGTTGGACTCCACCACTGCCTGTTTATCCATTCTACTGTTGGTGGGTGCTTGAGCCCCTTGTGGTTCTCCACTGTTAGGGACTCTCGAGAGGGGTCCCTGGGCCACAGAGCATGCATGTGCTTGACTTTCTTAAATCACGGCATGTTGTTGTCCAGAGAGGTTGAAACAATTTGTGCACCAACAGCAAACAGTGCTGAGTATTCCTCCCATCAGCTTTCCTTTCTTGCCTAGCCACTGTCAGCTGTTTACATTTCTGCTAGTCTGGTGGGAAAGAAATGTCTTCGTGTGTTTCTGGGCCATTTGGGTGTCATCTTCTGTAAAGTGCCTGTTTGTGTCTTTCTGTTTTCCTTCTAATTTGTAAGAATCTTACAGATTCTATAGAGGTGGCCTTTATTATGAGTACTACAAGTATCTTTCCCCAGCTTGTGGCTTCTGATGAACATAAATCTGAGTTTCGTGCAGTTGGACATATCATTTCCTCTTGTAGTTTGTACTTTCTGTGCATTGACAAAGCCTTCCCTGACTGTGGGGCCAGGGAGAGTTTCCCATATTTTATCTAAAAGTGTTGTTTTTCACACCGACATCTGTAATTCATCAGGAATTGAGTTTTGTACATAGAGTGCAGTAGTGTGTTCATTTTTTTTTTTTTTTTTTTGCCTCTATGGATGTTCAGTTGCCTCAACTCCATTTGTTGAAAAGGCTGCCCTTTTCCTCTGCTCTGACTTATCGTCAGGGTCATAAATCGAGGGCCCGTAAATGTGAGCCTCCGTTTCTGGCCTTTATTCATCTGTGTTATTCAAGTCATGCTCTGTGAAAACATACAAACAACAACCTGGTGTGAGTTTAATTGAAATTACAGGGAATCTATAGACCAATAAGTGGCTTCCCTGGTGGCTCAGATGGTAAAGCATCTGCCTGCAGTGCGAGAGACCCGGGTTCAATCCCTGGGTCAGGAAGATCCCCTGGAGAAGGAAATGGCAACCCACTCCAGTACTGTTGCCTGGAAAATCCCATGGACAGAGAAACCTGGTAGGTTATACAGTCCATGGGGTCACAAAGAGTTGGACATAACTGAGCAACTTCACTTTCACTTTATAGACCAATAGAGAGTTAATATTATAATATTGAATCTTCAGTTCAATTAGATGGCATATTTCTTCATTTATTTAGGTCTTCCCTAATCTGTGGCAGTGAGGTTTTTCACTTATTTAGAACCTTTGCACCGACCTTCCTTTCTACCTACTTCACTCTTGAGGTTTAGTTTCTGAGGTCCTGTTGGCCTCTTGAAGAGAATGAAGAGGCTCTCCTGTGCCCTGGAATTCTTTGTTCTTTGGATGATTGGTTGAGGTGTCTTCAGCAAAATAACTGCTCAGGGCATTTTCTTTGTAGGCAGACTTGAAGTACGGATTCACTTTCTGTCTAGTGCTTTTCCTGGGACGGCTTAGCTGACTTACACCTATTTCATTTCCAAAGATATGAATGCAGTCAGTGTCCCAGCATCTCTGCTGATTAAAAACAGTTTGATGCTAATGAATTCTTAATAGGCTCGCACTGACCCATTATTTTATCGATTTAACAGGGAAGTGATCGAAAAGAAGCCAGAGAAGTTTAAAGTCCAGTGCTTGACAGACATCAAAAACCTGTTTTTCCCGAACACGGAACCCTTCTATGCTGCTTTTGGAAACCGGCCGGCCGTAAGTAGTAGTTGGGTATATCCAAGCTCTTGAAATTACTGACTGTTTTAATGGCCGTCACCTGAAAGGCTGGCCACTGTGAGGCCAGATCCTCCTCTTCCTAGACATAGTTGCTGAAGATCCACTTGTCCGCATCTGAAGGCAAGGACAGCATCTTCATTTCACGGCCTCTAGTTTTCTTTGAAGGTAGGCTCGTGGGTTTCAGCTTGAAATGTGAAACTAGAAACTTGACAGTCCAGATTACATGCTAAATTAGCAAAACAAGAACATTGAATAGGATTAGAGCCTTTCTACAGGAAAGGAACCACGAAACCACAGAGCACAGAGGTGAATTCAGTGCCTTATGTGAATGCTGTTGTTTTCTATGGCAAGAGATTTTATGCATACCACCCAAATTGGCTGGAAAGTTCAGCATATTAGAGAATATAATTGGGACTTCCTAATGATCAAATTCTCCTGTTTTTGAAACTCATGCCCAAGAAAATGGGCGAGTAAAGAACCTTAAGGAAAGTTATTAGACTTGCAGGGGATGTGATAGGTGGTTGATTTTGTAACTTAGCTCTTCCAACAGATGAGTGAACTGAGGGGACAACTGACTTACTAGTTTCACATCCAGAGATATTATTTCTTGACTGTACTTGGGGGTATTGTTCTGGTTTAATGAAAGTTCTGTAATACAGGTGGAGCTCGTTTTATTGTACTTTGCAGGTAATGCACTTTTTTTTTTCTTTGTCAAGTTCAAAGTTTGTGTTTCAGCAAAGTTGAAACACCCTGTATCAAGTGGGCCTGTTGGTACAATTTTCCCAACAGCATTTGCTCACTTTCTGTCCCTGTGTCACACTTTGGTAATTCTTATACTATTTCAAGCTTTTTCATGATTTTATATGTTGTGCTGATCTGGGATCAATGATCTCTTATGTGACTACTAGGATTCACTGAAAGCTCAATGGTGCTTTCAAAAATGATGGTTAGCATTTTTCAACAGTGAGTTTTTTTTTAATCGTAGCATTTTTGTAATTGGGGGATAATTGCTTTACAATGTTGTAGTTTTCACTGTACAACAGCGTAAATCGGCTCCAAGTATACATATATCCTGTCCCTCTTGAGCCTTGTTTCTCCCACCCCTCTAGGTCATCACAGAGCACCAAGCTGAGCTCCCTACACAGCAGCTTCCCTTTAGCTGTCTGTTTTATACATGCTAGTGTATGTATGTCAATTCAGCAGTAGTTTTTAATTAAGGTATGCTCATTTTTTTTAGAGACATAAAGTTGTTGCACACTTAACAGAGTACAGTATAGTGTAAACCTCACTTTTATGTACACTACGAAACCAAAACATTTATGCAATTGGCTTTACTAGCTTGTTTGTGGTGTCTGGATCCAAATCTGCCGTATCCCCAAGGTCTGCCCTTTCTATCTTTGTATTTGTATCAAGTCTGAAAAATCATGTATTTGTATATACAATGAACTCTTCTTCTGATTAATTAACACTTCTCCAAATAGGATGTGTACTCATACAAGCAAGTGGGAGTGTCTCTGAACAGGATATTCACAGTAAACCCCAAAGGAGAGCTCGTGCAGGAACATGCCAAGACCAACATCTCCTCGTGAGTATCACTGTCATTGGCAGTGACCTTAGAGTGACGTCTTACAGTTAACAGTATACCTTTTTAATCCTTTGGTTGCCTACATTTTAATCTTTGGGTCCTACAAAGAAACCATGTTTTAATTTCTAAGATTTTGTCCAGAACCTAAGTTTTGGACAACCTGAATTAAATCAGATCCATCACTTCAGGGCGCATAGAAGGGGAAAAAGTGGAAACAGTGGCTTGGGCTCCAAAATCACTGCAGACAGTGACTACATCCATGAAAAAGATGCTTTCTCCTTGGAAGAAAAGCTGTGATAAACCCCGACCCTATATTAAAGAGAATTGACATCACTTTGCCAACAAAGGTCCATACAGTCTAAGCTATGGTTTTTCCAGTAATGATGTACACATGTGAGAGTTGGACCATAAAGAAGGCTGAGTACCAAAGAATTGATGCTTTCGCATTTTCACTGGAGAAGACTAGTCCCTTGGACAGCAAGGAGATAAAGGCAGTCAGTCCTAAAGGAAATCAACCCTGAATATTCATTGGAAGGACTGGTGCTAAAGTTGAAGCTCCAATACTTTGGCCACCTGATGTGAAGAGCTGATTCATTGGGAAAGATGGTGATGCTGGGAAAGATTGAAGGCAAAAGGAGGAGAGGGTGACAGAGGATAAGATGGTTAGATACCATCACCAACTCCAGGAGATCGTGGAGGACAGAGGAGCCTGGTGTACATTCTGCAGACCATTAAGTCACAAAAAGTTGGACAGGACTTAGCAAGTGAGCAATGACTGTTGCTGCTGTAACAACCACCTCTGTATTAAATATTTAAACACGTAATTAGGTGCTGCTGCAGAGTAGAATGGCATGAATTTGAAAACTACTGGCCGAGATTTGCCAAATTTGCTTTGAAAGCCTAGAATGTGGATGGAAATGTAACCAAATTAAAATATCATGAGAAGCTATATTTAAAGATGAGGAACATATATAGCCCTTCATATCCTGACCTATAATAATAATCTCGCCGGAAACATCACCCTGTGACTATGAGTTCCTCTCGTATTTTTGGCTGAAGCCCTTCCTCCCTGAGGCCGTGGGCCCAACTGGGTTACTGTCTGCAGGGACGCTGCCTGGCTGGCTGGGGCCCCTCTTGACTTGGATGTATCTTGCTTTGGGTTCTTAACTGCTTCGAGTGGATCACGTATCCTCAGATGTGCCCACTGGGTGACGTCACCTGTCACTGGGTGACGTCACCTGTCACTGGGTGACGTCACCTGTCACTGGGTGACGTCACCTGTCACTGGGTGACGTCACCTGTCACTGGGTGACGTTGGGCAGACAGATACCATCCTGCCTTGTCTGTATGAGAGGCCGTCTGCCTGTTGGCCTGGTCGCTGGAGATCTGGAAAGCTGCCTTGGCCACCCTAAGAGGCCTGTGAGGCCCTCCTCTTATGGAGGAGTTAGGCTTGGGGAGTTTGGTCCAGCAGCTTCCCAAGGATTGTTTTTTTGGTAAATTAGAGATCTTGGTTCTCCGTAAGCAGATGTTCATTTTCAAGATGGTCCTTTTACCTGTTGGAGTCTAATCCAGCCTAAAGAGGACAGTTGCAGGTTAGAGGCGCTCCAGGGGCTGCCCCCTAAGCCTCCCTCCTCCTGGCCAGGCCAGACCTAAGGAGTTCTTAGGGTGTGGAGAGGCGAAGGGAGGGCAGAGCCAGGACCCTCCTCCAATCCCTGGGAACCGGAGGCGGTGCTGGGCATGTCCTTGGGAGCCCATGACAGCGGGAACTCTTCTTTCTTCCCCTCTCCGTGTAGTTCCTCCCCCTCCCGAGTTCTCAGTTGGGGACCCCACCCGGACAGTGTCTCAGTTCCCTTCCACCCACCCCCCTCACTCATGAGAGTGGTTCCTGGTCTCAAGGAGACAGCAGATTTCCATTTAGGGTCAAAAGAAGTCAAGTGAAACGTTGCCCGGAAATGGCAAAGGTTTCTGCCCAGCCAGGAGCCAAGGGGCAAGTCTCATCACGAGGGGCTTGGGAAGGGGGCTCCCGCAGCTCTGCAGGTTTGCCCAGGAGCCCACATGCACGCTGTTCCCACGCCTCGTGGGAGAAAACTTCACATGTTGGCAAAGAATGATGTCACCTTCTACCTGGACCAGGAGATGACAGCTGTTCCCGTGGGAGCTAGCGCCCTAAGCTTGGAACCGCTGTGTCTGAGCTCGGAACCCTGGCATCAGAGCCCAGCAGGTGCTTGTCCCTAGGGAGCTGGCGTGTCGTCTCTGAGAAGTCAGGAGCCCACCCCAGGTGGGGGGCTTCAGCGCTTTCTTTTCCGGCCTTTGTGGCCAGCAGTGCTTTGGTGCTGCTTGCTCTGAAGGCACCCCTGTGAGGAAGATTAGCCTGAAAGAGGCATGGACAGGACTGGGTTTGGGTCTGGTGCTGCCAAACCCTGATAATGAACGTGAGCCGCCCCCTGGCAGGGAGGGGCTGCCTCCCCGAGTCACAGAACTCAAACAAACAGGTCTCCAAGCCAGAGAGTATTTTAAAATTTTGTTTGAATCCTTGGGAAAGACACAATTCTTGCTTGTTAAGGGAGATTTTCTCCATTTTGTGTAAGCACAATGTTTCTCTGGAAGCTCTTTGTTAAATACACACACTCACCCTTATTTAAAAGCTGTTTTATGCCTCAGCAATGTGAATTCCTGGAGTTTGGATTTCAAAAGCCCTTTTTGGTTCTTAGCAAACTGGAACTGGAGAGGGACCTGGGGACTGTCAGGCAGGGCTCTGGGAACATGCAAGGAGGCCTGGGCTCATCATAGCTTCTGGTCGGAGCCCAGAGGTCTGAAAATGCGTGTGCAATATACAACTTTCTCTTTGTAGTTCTAGGCCACAGAAACTAATATGCAACGTCTCCTTGTGAATACACAGAAAATAGAGTGAGAGAGCATTACCGGGAGCATTGAGAAACACTGATGAGGCCCATGTCCACATTCTAGAAGGACCTGAAGCCCAGAGAAGGCAAGACACCTGCCCAGGGTCCCACAGCAGAAAGACAGGAGTAGATCCCAGGTCTCATGACACTTGTGCCAACTAGGGCTTTTTTTCCTTGAGACTAATAATTAGCCAAGGCAAACTATTTCACAATGTTAATGATTAATTGTTACATTTATGGAGCGTCAGTTCCCATTATTTCACTGTGCATGCATCGTTTAATCCTCGCACCAAGGATACTGGAGTGGGTATTTCTGTCTCCAGGGGGTCTTCCCGGCCCAGGGATCACACCCGAGTCTGCAGATTCTTTTCTGTCTGAGCCACCAGGGAAGCCCTCAGTCGCAGAGCTGAAGGTTGCATCCAAGTCTCCTTAGCCGCGGGGCCCAGCGCCGTTTTACTGCACTGTGTTGCAGCCTCCGGGTGATGTCCAGGAGATGTTTCTTTTCTGTGGTTCCCCACCTCCCAGGCAGGCGACGTGTCTGTGTGTCTGTCCTACTGATAGCTTCCTGTCTTCACTTCTGCTCTGTCTTTCGAGTCAGGTTGGGTCATACCCGCCTCGCCCATAGGGCCGTCTCTGACTCCTTGGTTGGTGGACCCTCTGATTTTCCTATAAGTTAGCAAGGGACTACTCTAGAACAGCCTCCCTGCATTAATCGTGTGGTCCCCTCCACGGGCTCATGGATTCCCACTGAGTCCCAGGTGCAGCGTGGGCTGCATGCAGGTGTCCCACTAGTCCAGGTGGTGATGCAGTCCCTTCTCCTTCCAGGTACGTGAGACTCTGCGAAGTCGTCGACCACGTCTTCCCTTGCTGAAAAGGAGCCACTCTTCTGACTTCCCTTGCTCGGACACCTTCAGTAACTTTACCTTTTGGAGAGAGCCACCGCCACCCTTTGAAAACCAGGATGTTCATTCTGCATCAGCCTAGAAGGTTCCCGGCCCCCACTTCCTGACATCCCTGAAGACTGGGCACTCCCATTAAAGGATAGGTTTGGGGACGTGCAGTCATTTGCTTAAGAGCAGAGAGGACCGAGGAGGGGGTTTCCCCTCCCCACCCCTGCTCTGGATGTGTCATTTCTAAGTGACATGCGAAGGGTATCTGTCCCTGGGGGAGGCATCGGCTGACCCCTGGTGTGGGGGCCCATGCCCCGCTGCCCTCTGCAGCCCAGTCCAGGCCGGGAGCGGTTAGTGTGCAAGATGGGCTGTGAACCCCGGGGGTCCTTGGGATGACGAGATCCAGGGAGGGGTGCCAAGTATGCAGGGCTTCCAGGAGAGTGGGGGACACATCGCCACATGGTGGTTTGTCCTGTGGCTGCTGCACGGCAGCAGGGCTGTGAGCTGGATCTGAGGTCTCGGGAGGGACTCCAGACCTCCCCGTGCTGGGCCTTGACCTTGCAGATGTCCCTTTGCGGTGTTTGCTGACTGGTCAAATGTTTGGCTAAGTTCTCTCATTCCTCCAGTTATAGCTAACTTACTTAAACTGGCATATTTTCCCCCATTTTTTGTGGCACAAGGCTGGAATGTCTATGCCTTAACGCATCTGTGGCAGACATTTTATGTAGAAAGTGCTTCGGCTAGCTCCCTGTGACTCTGCAATGCCTTAAGTTCAGATTATAGGAAATAACTACCAAGGCAGTATTTCGAATTAGTTTGACACTCTGCCAGCAGCCTAGCCTGCAAGGTGCTGCTGAAAATGGGGCTTGAACAGAGCTTATGCCAAACGGTGATGGTGTCGCTTTCTTTCGCGAGCTCTCAACAGAAACTGGTTGGTTTTAAGAAAAGCAGTTTGTAAAAGTTAAATTATATATTCTTTGTAGATAGTGTTATTTATTACTTTACTCTGATTGGGGTTACTGTTAATAAGCATTTTAGCCATAATCTATTATAACTGTCAGTAATACATTAAAAAGATATACATGTTAGACCATCCAAAGAGCCTTATTCTGTAATCCTCACCACGCTGACCTTTTGGAATTAATGAGTAATACTTTTAATTTCTCTTTGCTTTTCCCACTCAGCTTAAGGGCAAGTGGGTCAGCAATTATTTGAATGACATTCTTCAAGCTGGTAGAAGATGATCTTTTACTTGTCTATTAAATTGGCTCCTGGAGAGAGTAATTTGAAAAGTGAAAAAATTATTTTGGTGAAAGATTTTGCTTTACTTTTTGAGCTATTATTTTTTTAAAGAGTGTTTTACTCCATTGATTGAATGCCCTCCTGTTTAAATCGCATGGTTAGAGTCATAGGAGGCAAACAGCGGAACAGCTGGGGCAGTTCTACTCTTTCTGTGAAAGAACATCCTTTCTTGTAATTGGTGGGCTTTGCTGCAATGGATGCCCTCCCGAGTGGTCCACGTGGCCACACAGGAAACACCACTGCCTGTGCACAGCTAATCGCAGATTTGCACGGAAGCATGATCCACATGTGCCTTTTTGGAGGCATTAAAAACCATTTAAAATAATCCTGCCTTACCTTGGGCTTGCTCATTAGTGACATCTGCAGGCTGCACTCATTCTTTCTGTCTCAAGGGTATTTTGGGGTGAATTTTAACTGAACTGAGTATCAGCTCACAGGTCTGCAGAGGCTGGCCCAGTTTCTCCCTTGCCCTGGGAGGAATTTGGCCGTGGCCCTGGGTCACCTGTCCCTTGTGCCGAGTGCCCTTCATCAGGATGACTGGCTATTGAGAGCATGCAACTTGGATGTACCCTAAGCTTCCACACCACTGCCCTCTGAAACAGAGCGCACCTTCCAGAAAGTTGCAACGTCAGGTTTGTGTCAGAATCAGAGCGTGACCCCGACACCCCCCAGCCGCCGGAGAGACTGTAACTGTCACATCTGCCTCGTGGGCTTTGGAAAATGAGACTCGTGCCTGGGAAGCACTCGCATGCGTGCGCTAGTTTAATCAGTGTTCACACACCCACAGCTCTGTGAGCCCGTGGCCACGGGCTAGGATGCTGTGTCTGGACCACACATTTCAAAGCTGCCCAATGGGCGCAAATCCCTCCACAGTGACAGGTCATCAAACGTTCATCACACGTGGAGAAAAAATGTACATCCCAGGTACACTGGGGAAAATGATGATAACTTCAAAGAGAATTCCCTTTTCCCTTTTAGGTTTGGGATCGCCATTTAAAATGTGTTTTATTTACAACACTTGATCTGTATTTGTATATGCTGGTACAATGATAAAAAAAAATCACTATAATCCTTGATTGCGTTGTCCTGTATGCGAGCTGGAATATATTGTAATAAATAAGACCAATGAAAGACATCCCTGAAAGCCAGGCGTGTGAATTTTAGTTTTTGGTAAGTTATTAAGTTACTGATTTCCTGTTGTATGATCTCAAGCTTACTATTTTATTTTCTACTTAAAAAGCAAAAACCTTAAAGCTTTGAACTGTTCAATATTGGAATAAAAAAAGCCCACCTTTTCTGATGCCTTTGGTGAAATCCTGACCCTCTGTGTGCACTTGGGAGGGAAAGAGGGTGAAGACAGGAGAGGGTTGGCTCCTACCGCCCCCCCAGGGGTGGGAACTCATCTTACCTTGAAGGGATTGACTTAGAAGCAGGGAGAATTGTGCTAGATGCTGTATATGAGGTATCTCCCAGGATTTGGCCCATAATCGATGTTTAACATGTGGCTCTTGCACAGGCGGGCTTGTGTTCTGTGCTCTCGTATGGGACGTCAGTCACGTGCAGCCCCAGGAGCGCTCAGGACAACCAAACTTATTACACTTGCAGCTTCTCAGAGTGGGAGGCCACATGGGAAAACCCCCAGTGTGGTCAGGAGGCAGAAGAGTGAGGGGAGAGCCGAGGATACAGCCTTTATTGGGGTCTCTGCCCAAAAGGCAGGGCCAGGGGAGCTGCTAGGGACTGCCGGATGTGGCTCATTTCAGTGGCCTCTAAGCTATAGACGTGGCCTTCGGTTGCCTGGTGCCCAGCCCTGGGCTGATGAGGGCCAAGGAATAGTGCCAACGCCGGTGTAGCTGTGGTGCCAGCCGGACAGAGGAGGCCTACTCTGAGTCTCGGCATCATCTAGTTTGCATTCCACAGGCATGCTCTAGTCTGGCCCTCTGCTGTCTCTAAAAAATGCCTGGCCAGTCTCTCCTAGCCAGAGAGTTGTTTAGATCTGTTCACGTGAAACTGTCATAACACTGCTAATTGGCTTTGAACAGTGGAAGTGTTAGTAGCTCAGTCGTGTCCGACTCTTTGCAACCCCATGGACTGTAGCCCCCCAGGCTCCTCTGTCCATGGGATTCACCAGGCAAGAATACAGGGGTGGGTAGCCATTCCCATCTCCAGGAAATCTTCCTGATCCAGGAATCAAACCCAGGTCTCCTGAATTGCAGGCAGATTCTTCTTTACCATTTGAACCACCAGGGAAGCCCTAATTGCCTATACTCTAATATAAAATTAAAAGGTTTTTAAAAAGTCACTAAGTGGCATGATATACATAAAGTAGAGACAGTACAGGTGTCCTTGCCTCAGGTACACTGTCCGCAGTTTTTGGACTTTTTGAACAAATCAAAACCCTTGATGAGTTCATTTAGCTGAACAGTGCAGATTTAGTCCTACCCTGAATTCAAATGGTAAGCTTTTCTGGAAAGTGAATATAAACTGCAGTCTCGAGCCTGTCTCCACTGCTCTGCGGAACCACTAGGCTATGCTATTTCCATTTGGTTGTGCAGACAGCCCTCACACGTGCAAGGGAAAACCAGTTCAGCAGCTTGCATTTCCTGATATCTTAGCTGTAATCACCTGAATATTTAAAATACTTCCTACCTTGGCTTTCAAACTCTGACACACCCCACCAGATGCATCAGCCCTTGGAGTGGATGTTAAGCAACAACTGGCAACCAGCCAGTGACCACTGGGCCTCAGAGTGACCTTTCCTATAAAATGTAACACAAGTAGCCCTCGTACAATCCTAAGACAGAAGAATAGGCGTGGAGGCAAGTTACACAGCATTATTTTAAAAAATTAAACTCTGAAATCTGACTTCCTCTTCCCAACAGGAGTGTCGTCACCAGCTGTTCCAGGGAGCTTTGTCACATCAGCCATCATTTCGTATTCATCTGCCTCCCTTTGAAACTGCACAAAGCACTGTGCCCTGTTTGTACAGAGCTGGGGGTCACAGGGGGTGGATCCTGCCTCTATGGGCTTCCCTGGTGGCACTAGTGATAAAGAACCCACCTGCCAATGCAGAAGACATAAGAATCATGTGTTCGATTCCTGGGTTGGGAAGATCCCCTGTGGGGAAGCAGGGGCATGGCAACCCACTCCGGTATTCTTGCCTGGAGAACCTCATGGACCGAGGAGCTCTCCAGGCTCTAAAAACAGTCAGACACTGAAGCGACTGAGCATGCCTTCACGTGACATTTTACTTTAATCCAGCCTGGTCAGGGCCACAGGAGTTGCTGAGAGAGGACCTTTGGAAGTCCAACACAGCGGCTCGCCAGAGCCACAAGGTATCCTGAGCTTTCGATGCATAGCCGCTAGCCTCAGCCACCTTCCTGGGCATTCACTGCTGGTCCCAGTTGGGAGGAGGCAGTGCCCTCGACCAGACCAGGCGGGGCAGCCAGAGTGTGTGTGAACCAGCAGCCCTGGGCGGGGCCCAGATTTCTGATGGCTCCCTCCCCCAGCTGGTTGGAGCCTTGAGGTGCTGTCCTGACGCCAGCGATCTTTTCACTCGTGCAGGAAGTCCATTCAGGCCTGCCTTGCCTTTAATGAGTTTTGCAAGCAAGTAGCCTCTTCCGGTGACTCATTCAGCCTTTTGTGAACCGGAGATGGTGGTTTTAGGTTTCACTTTGGAAAGTAACCGCGACTTCTGCAGCTTTCTCCCACTGCTGGAATCCAACAAGTTACATTCATTTTGCAACAAAGAAATGTAAATGTAGGAGCGACAGTCATATTTCTGCTCTGATTGTAAAAACATCCTTTTCCGAGATGGATGACAGCGCCAACCTAAGGAGAAATGGTTTATATTTTCAAAGAACACATTCATTTGGGAACTCTATATTTTTCCTTCCAGAGTGACCTGATAGTTTCACTTTTATTCTTTTGTCTTCTTGATTCATACCTCCTGGATATCCGAAAAATAAACAGTGCCTGTTGATTGAGTGAGGCGGTTAACCTCTGATTTATTGAAGGAGATTTAGTTCTGGACAAAAGTTCGTGTTCTTGCTTTCATGCGGCTCACAAAGAATGCTAAAGGAGATAATTTCTTACACAGTAAAATTGTTTTCATCTGGACTTTCTGCAGAAGTCAGTTTATGATAGCTAAAATAGGTGACTTCTTAGGATTAGAGAGTATATGCTCAGTGGACCAGCATCTTTCCCCCAACTCAAATAATACAGTGATTCTCAAAATGTTGAACTAAATTGTTTTTGTATAATTTTATTGAAACACGCGTCAACAGAAAACACTAGTCCTTTGTTGTTTAGTCGCTAAGTTGTGTCTGACCCTGTGGACTGTAGCCTGCCTTCCAGTCTCCTCCGTCCATGGGATTTACCAGGCAAGAACACTGGAGTGGGTTGCCATTTTCTCAAAATGTTGAACAAAATTGTTTCTATATAATTTTATTTAAATATGTGTCAACAGAAAGCAGTAGCCCTTATGTAATAATAAAACCAAAATGCATTTAAAATTATAGCATCAGTGAAATTCAAATAAACCTGAATGCTATGTGGTAGAAAATGATGTGTTAGTAAGATGATGCTCACTGGGGGTTGATAATAGATGTATCCATGCTTATGTTTCATTTGTCAACTTTGTTCTTTCAATTTTTGAGCATGGTGGGGGGTGGGGTGGTCATCATTTAAACAATTATTAGCACTGACCTACAAATCAGTGATTAAAAAATTCTTATTATCCATTCCATCTACACTTACGACTAACAAGCTGTTGCAGATTCTACCAACAGGACAGGGTCCCCTCAGTGCGTTGTCTGATGGGACAAGCCTGCCGCAGACTTGGAAACGGGACTTTGGTGTTTAGCCAGGGATTGCACTGTGGAGACTCCAGTGTCCTAGGCTGTGTTTGATGTGCCGTTAAACCTCCTTTTGGACATTGTGTGACATCGTTTGGGACTCAAGGCATCAGCACACTTGGAGGTTGGGTCCTGAATGCCCATCACCCTTCTGTCTTCCAGGATTCTGACTGATGGAGTACAGCTGAATCCAGTGGACATTCGTGGGTCAGTTTTCTTCCCCAAAGTGACCGAGATTATGGAAGGTGCCTGAAGTCACATTTAAATACCTCTTTTCATCCCCTGAACTAGAAAATTCCTCCCGTATCTGACTCAATGGAGGACAGAGCCTGCCTCTTGCTTTTGATTCCAGTCGGCCAGCACCCGTCATGCGGCAGATGCCCAGCCATCCACCCGCCGGATGGAGCAGAGACGACAGGTCCTGCTGGCAGCTGCTTCCCTTATACTCCCTCCCGCCGCGTCCCTCTAACAAGGTGGAGGGTCCAATAAGCTAAATTCTCACCTGTGCACTTTAAGGGAGGCAGGTGGGCAATTCTGTTCTAGGGAGCCAAAGCTGTTAAGAAACTTTGAATGATGGTTTGGCTTGCTTTGAGAGGAGGTTGGCAAGTGGCCAGGTACAGCACCTTTGCATGGATTCGGGGGGTCCTGGGATGGCTTTCCTGGGGACTGGGGAACCGGGCCTGACACCTCCCCTTCCCACAAGCACTTCCTGCTGCAGGAACTGGGGTGGGGGAGCCAAGCAGCCCGCAGATCCCCAGTCTGTCCCAGTTCACACAGCATCTGGAGAAAAGATGGGAGAGGGATCTAACCTTGACATCCAGGAAGAATGGGACATTTCGTCTTTCTCACCTGAGTTCCTAGCTCCTCACCCCTGCAGTACTCAGCTGATGAGAAAGCTCCAGCCAGACCTGGGTGCCTGAGATACCCCCAACATGCTCTGGGGGTAGGGTGGGGAGAGAGGACAATGGACTTGACTTGGGACTCAGAGATGGCTTGGATTTTTCTCCCAGCTGCACAGCCGTACCTGCAATCAGCATTCTTTCACGGCAGCGTAAAACCATCAACTAATGCACAAAAATGGAAAATTGAAACTGAGGGACTTCCCTGGTGGTCCACTGGTTAAGATTCCATGCAGTTTCCACCTCAGGGGGCATGGCTTCAATCCTTGGTCAAAGAACTAAGATCCTGCCTCCTGCACTGCATGGTCAAAAAAAAAAAAAAAAAATCAGACACAAGAAATAATTCAGGGTATCCATGTATAACATATGAAAAATGTGAGCTTATCAAAAGGGCAGGCATTGAAACTGAGCATGTCCTGAGTGTCCATGGGAGGACCTCACCCAGGCCTGTGGATAAAACATCACTCTTGAGGCAGTTTGCTTCTGTAGAGTTGATTATGTCTGTTCATGGTGATAAAAGAAATGGTCACATATTGAGGTCTGCGGAAGTCGTTCAGGCTTACACATGAGATTACCTGATTTTTATGGTAACTAGAACAGGTTTTTTTGTGGCCTACCAAGTGTGTGTTGTGAATCTGCTGTAAGTATTGAAGAAAAGGTCTTGCTGACCACAATGTCCATTTAAAAAATAAACACCTCCCCTCCTGGGACACTAGCACTGGGACGCCTAACATGCTAAGGCTCCCTTCCCAGGTGCTGAGGACTACTGACTCATTCTGCATGTGCTGATATGTTTTTCTGTTTGTTTTTTTAACAACAGCTTGAAGAAATGTATTTCTGATTAATATTTTTTGTTTTGATAAGATATAAAAGATATGTTTCACGTGCTGAAAATGAGGCTTCTCTGGAGCAGCTTCTCAGTGTAATCTGGAAGCTGGCTTCCATGTGATTGGCCTCAGTGAGGCTCAAATAGAACTCTCTAGATGGTGCTAGTGGTAAAGAACCTGCCTGCCCATGCAGAGACGTAAGAGACTCGGGTTTGATCCTTGAGTTGTGAAGATCTCCTGGAGGAGGAAATGGCAACCCACTCCACTATTCTTGCCTGGAGAATCTCATGGACAGAGGAGCTACAGTCCAGAGTTGGACACGAATGAAACAACTTAGCATGCAGCATGCACATTCTTATTATAGATTGTTTATTGATTATTTTCACTGACAATGTGTTCATTTTCACTGACAATGTGTTCATTGACGCCAACCCTCTAAGCCCACCTTTCAGCTAGGGTGCTGGTAGGCTGCATTTACAGTAACACCCCTCAGTGCATCTCTTTCCAGTTTGCGATGTGTTCACACATTCTTAGCTCACTGGCCTGCCCTGCTTGCCTCTTGGTGAGTCTCCAGCATCTCTGGAGGCTTGGTATAATCCCCACCATCTAGTCTGTAACTGGCTCACAGGAAGCTCTCTGGACGGCCATCACTCAGCCATTGTTGAATTCTTCCCAGCTTGCCAAGCAAGAGGGAGACGGACAGGAGCAGGAATTCTGCATTTGCCTCTGTCATCCCAGCTCTATTCAGAGCCCCACAGAAGGACATGCTCTTAGATTCTTTTCTAAGCAATGATCCCAGTGCCTCAGTTCAGTTCAGTTCAGTCCCTCAGTTGTGTGACTCTTGGTGACCCCAAGGACTGCAGCATGCCAGGCCTCTGTGTCCATCGCCAACTCCCGGAGTTTACTCAAACTCATGTCCGTCGAGTTGGTGATGCCATCCGACCATCTCATCCTCTGTCATCCCCTTCTCTCGCCCTCAATCTTCCCAGCATCAGGGTCTTTTCCAAAGAGTTAGTTCTTCGCATCAGGTGGCCAAAGTATTGGAGCTTCAGCTTCAGCATCAGTCCTTCCAATGAATATTCAGGATTGATTTCCTTTAGGATGGACTGGTTGGATCTCCTTGAAGTCCAAGGGACTCTCAAGAGTCTTCTCCAACACCAAAGTTCAAAAGCATCGATTATTCAGCACACACCCTTGTTTATAGTCCAACTCTCACATCTATACATGGCTATTGGAAGAAACCAGTGCCTGGCACCTGGTTTATGCCCAGAAAGGCTGATTTGAAACCATGTGGACTGTCACCAGTCAGCTTGTGGTCTTCCGTTATGGGCTCCAGCGTCCTACCTGGGCCTGGGTTTCTTAATCGTTTTCCCTGCTGGGCTACATGGTTGCCGTGGAGCAGATAACAGCACAAAATAATGGGTGTATCTGTACTTTGGACCTGGGACAATCCTAAATTTTGTTACCATTGCTGTTTCAGATCGCTTTTTACATTCTGTTTGTTTTCTTGAGAAAATCGACATTCAGAGAGACTGATTTGTCTGGTGTCCTCTGATGAGTAAAAGGTAGAGCAGGAACTCAGATCTCCAAATCCAGAATATTCTCAAGTGCTAACAGGCCCCATCCCATGGCGCCCACTGAGAGTGGCAGTCGTATGGGTGGCCGCTGGGGTGATGGCGGTGAAGTGGGCAAAGGTCCGAGTCACTCCACCATGTGCCCTGGACTCTGCACACAAGAGAGGCACTGATATCTGTCCTGGCGGAGCTGGTGGAGATGAGAGGACCCAGAGCAGGGAACAGGCTGTGAGAAAGACCTGCAGACTCTTCCACAGATTCTCAGGGCTGAATCACTGTGTGTGCCACAGTGCCTTTTGCTTTTGAAAGAGCTAACACATTTTGAAAACTGGGGTAAGCACCTCTTGCTTTGACCAGAAACAGATGCAAACCAGGGCCTGTTCTCAACAAGCAGAGCTCAACCTTTCAATTTGAAAATATCTGCAAGGACCCAGTTCCGCTTGGGTGGGCGATGGAGCATATGTCATGGACACTCGGGTGGGCTATGGATCGTATGTCGTAGACATTCCTGCCAGAGGCACCATTGTCAGGCTACGCTGGAGGACTTGCCAGGCACCCTGAGACTTGCCGACTGGGCACAGCAGTGTGAGTTGAGGAAGCAGTGTCTGGGGCAGGGAACAGAATGGATGATGTGCTCCTCTCCAGCCTTCTCTTCTGCGTTTGCCATAGACGTGTTACAACAGCCTAGCTACACAGGGGAACAACACTCATGTTCAGTTGCTACATTTCTGCTGTATAATATCCTGGTGGAAATACAAATCGATATTGGACTTGCTGTGAAAATGAGGCAGGGACAGGGAATCTGGGGACCCTGAGCCTTAAGAGGTGTGGCAGAAGTGGCTAGCTGTCTTCTAAAGAGTCCTGTTCTGGAGAGTTACTGCTGAAAAAGAGCTTCTTCCCAGGCACTAACTTACCTCAGTTCCCAGCCCCCTATCTGGGGGTTGATTTCCACTGCATCTTGGCAGTGGAAATCTAAGCAGCAGTGATCGAACCACCTCTGGGCCACAGCAGATAAAACACAGGTGTGCCTTTTTCACATTCCCTGTCTCTCTTCATCACTGGAAGCAAAGGTCTCCAGGGCAGAGTCACAAGATGGAAGGAACCTGGATCACTGAGCCACTCAGGGGTAGATGGCCTGCTGAATACATGTGTGAAATTTGTGGAGTGAATATGTTTCTATGGTGATAGCCTCTGAGATTCAGAGGTTTATTTGCGATAGCAACTAGCATTATCCAATGGAACGAGTAGTCATTTTTCTAGTAGTCATGTATGGATGTGAGAGTTGGGCCATAAAGAAGGCTGAGTGCCAAAGAATTGATGCTTTCGAACTGTGGTGCGGAGAAGACTCTTGAGAGTCCCTTGGACTTCAAGGATATCCAACCAGTCCACCCTAAAGGAAATCAGTCCTGAATATTCACTGGAAGGACTGATGCTGAAGCAGAAGCTCCAATACTTTGGCCACTTGATGCAAACAGCCAACTGATTGGAGTAGACCCTGATGCTGGGAAAGGTTGAAGGCAGGAGGAGAAGGGGATGACAGGATGAGATGGTCGGATGGCATCACTGACATAGTGGATGTGAGTCTGAGTAAGCTCTGGGAGATGGTGAAGGACAGGAAAGCCTGGCGTGCTTCGGTTCATGGGGTTGCAGAGTCGGACACAACTGAGCAACTCAACAGCAACAATGGAATGAGAGAACAGATTGGGGAAGAGGGATTGGAGAGAAACACAACGGCAGACTGGCCCTGGGGAGAAGGGAGGTGGCTGCCGAGGCCTCCTGTGATGGAGAGGGTCACTGTGCTTTAGGGGAAGTAGTGTTTCATCCTGAGTTTTATTTCTTCTTTTTTCTGTTTGTAAAAGGGTGGAGGGGAGGGAAGAGAGATTTGACAATGGGAAAAAAATGTTACTGAGAAGCTTTCTTCTCCCATAATATATTTTTTTGGGGAAGGGGTGAGCATTAGTAATACATACAAAGAGTAATGAGCAATAAATGGAGCAACTCTCAGCCTCAGGAGGAGAAAAAATTATAGACCTACAAAATATGTTCTTTATACTAGAAGGTTTAGGGATGAGAAAAGGTATGTGGAAGAGAAAATCTTCATCCCAATAAGTCAATAGTGTGTTAGTCACTCAGTTGTTTCCCACTCTTTGCGATCCCATGGACTGTAGCCCACCAGGTTCCTCTGTCCATGATATTCTCCAGGCAAGAAGGCTAGAGTCATTTGCCATTCCCTTCTCCAGGATATCTTTCCATCCCAGGGATTGAACCCGAGTCTCCTAAAGCTCCTGCATTACAGGTGGATTCTTTACCAGTGAGCCACTGGGGAAGCCTGCAGACCTATTATATGCCCAATAAAATGCCAGGTGATACCCAATAAAATGCCAGGTACTAGGGAACTGGAGGATGTAGTGGCAAGGGAGAGATGATATTTAAGAAATCATGTGCTGATGCGATAGCAACTAGCATTATCCAATGGAACGAGTAGTCATTTTTCTAGTAGTCATGTATGGATGTGAGAGTTGGGCCATAAAGAAGGCTGAGTGCCAAAGAATTGATGCTTTCGAACTGTGGTGCGGAGAAGACTCTTGAGAGTCCCTTGGACTTCAAGGATATCCAACCAGTCCACCCTAAAGGAAATCAGTCCTGAATATTCACTGGAAGGACTGATGCTGAAGCAGAAGCTCCAATACTTTGGCCACTTGATGCAAACAGCCAACTGATTGGAGTAGACCCTGATGCTGGGAAAGGTTGAAGGCAGGAGGAGAACGGGATGACAGGATGAGATGGTCGGATGGCATCACTGACACAGTGGATGTGAGTCTGAGTAAGCTCTGGGAGATGGTGAAGGACAGGAAAGCCTGGCGTGCTGCGGTTCATGGGGTTGCAGAGTCGGACACAACTGAGCAACTCAACAGCAACAATGGAATGAGAGAACAGATTGGGGAAGAGGGATTGGAGAGAAACACAACGGCAGACTGGCCCTGGGGAGAAGGGAGGTGGCTGCCGAGGCCTCCTGTGATGGAGAGGGTCACTGTGCTTTAGGGGAAGTAGTGTTTCATCCTGAGTTTTATTTCTTCTTTTTTCTGTTTGTAAAAGGGTGGAGGGGAGGGAAGAGAGATTTGACAATGGGAAAAAAATGTTACTGAGAAGCTTTCTTCTCCCATAATATATTTTTTTGGGGAAGGGGTGAGCATTAGTAATACATACAAAGAGTAATGAGCAATAAATGGAGCAACTCTCAGCCTCAGGAGGAGAAAAAATTATAGACCTACAAAATATGTTCTTTATACTAGAAGGTTTAGGGATGAGAAAAGGTATGTGGAAGAGAAAATCTTCATCCCAATAAGTCAATAGTGTGTTAGTCACTCAGTTGTTTCCCACTCTTTGCGATCCCATGGACTGTAGCCCACCAGGTTCCTCTGTCCATGATATTCTCCAGGCAAGAAGGCTAGAGTCATTTGCCATTCCCTTCTCCAGGATATCTTTCCATCCCAGGGATTGAACCCGAGTCTCCTGAAGCTCCTGCATTACAGGTGGATTCTTTACCAGTGAGCCACTGGGGAAGCCTGCAGACCTATTATATGCCCAATAAAATGCCAGGTGATACCCAATAAAATGCCAGGTACTAGGGAACTGGAGGATGTAGTGGCAAGGGAGAGATGGATATTTAAGAAATCATGTGCTGCTGTTTACAATAGCTAGGACATGGAAGCAACCTAGATGTCCATCAGCAGACAAATGGATGAGAAAGTTGTGGTACATATATGCAATGGAATATTACTCAGCTATTAAAAAGAACGCATTTGAGTCAGTTCTAATGAGGCAGATGAAATTGGAGCCTATTATACAGAGTGAAGTAAGTCAGAAAGAAAAACACTAATACAGTGTATTAGCATATATATATGGAATTTAGAAAAATAGTAACGACAACCCTATATGCAAGACAGCAAAAGAGACATAGATGTAAAGAGCAGACTCTTAGACTCTGTGGGAGAAGGCGAGGGTGGGATGGTTTGAGAGAAAAGCATTGAAACATGTACATTACCATATGTGAAACAGGTGACCAATGCAAGTCTAATGCATGAAACAAGGCCCTCAAAGCTCGCGCACTGGGACAACCCAGAGGGATGGGATGGGGAGGGAGGCGCGAGGTGGGTTTGGAACTAGGGGACACATGTACAACCAAGGCTGATTCATGTCCATGTGTGGCAAAAACCACCACGGTATTGTAAAGAAATTAGCTTCCAATTAAAGAAATTAATTTTGAAAAATCCTGTGCTGGACTTCCCTGGTGGTCGACTGATTACGACTACGTGCTTCCACAGCAGGGGGCTTGGTTTCTATTCCTGGTCAGGGAACTAGGATCCCACGTGCCGTGCAGCAGCTCCCCCAACAAAGGAAACCGTGTGCTGAGGTGGGGCAGGGCCAGAGATGGGTGTGCGTGGAGAGCAGCGCGGGGAGAGGGTCAAGTGTACCTCGGGATGGGGGTGGGGGCGGTGAGTGCGAAGGCAGAGGAAGGTCTCCTCGGGCACAGGTGCCTGCACTGAGTCCCCAGTGACACCTGCGTCTTTTCTACTTGGAAAGCAGGGAGAGGCATGGGGTTGGAAGGAGCTTCATGAACTTGATGTGGTTAGAGGAGGGGTTAGGAGTGTGTTGAGACACTGTCAAGAGGTGTAGCCAGGCCAGAGGGTCTGGCCTCGTCTCACGGCAAGGGCAGGCCATTTGAATGAAGGAGGGGGTCACTGCGGCAGCAGCGTGCATGGGCTAGAGGGGTGGGCTGAGCCCAAAGGATTCACTGGAGAGGATGGGGCAGCCCCTGGGGTGCGGGGAGGCTGAGGCCCTGGGCATGGCAGCAACACGGCATGAAAGAGAGGGAACCAGGGATGCCTGGGGGCACTCAGGAGAACTGAGGTCTGACGTGAACCTGAGTGCTGGAGGTGCCCCCACAGGACCGGGAGCCCAGGCACACAGGACGAGCCCAGGAATCCTGCAGATAGAGTCAGCCCGAGACGTGTGTCTGGTTCAGCCCCAAGGACTCCCCACCTGCAGCGTGAACTGCAGGCAATGTGTCCAGTTGGACAAGCTTTTGTCTCCAAGGAGATGTGTATAAGAGACAGGGACAGGAAAGCCTGGCGTGCTTCAATACATGGGGTTGAAAAGAGTCGGATACAACTGAGCGACTGAACAACAGCAGCAAAGCATCCTGAAGATCCACTTACTCACTGGACTACTTCCATCATTGAAAAGCTTGTCTTATTTTCTTTGCCCCTTTCTTTTCATTCTCTACGTACATCCCAAGAGATTCTGTTTTCAGGCTGGTTTCTATCTGACTAACAACCCGTGACTGTTGCATCCTATGTGCACACCTGCCCTGTCTACAGATATTTTCTATGCAGTCTTCAAGTCAGAACTCCCTTGGAGATTTTGATGTTAAACTGGAGGCTTACCATCCTGTGTCTGTTTCAGACTACTTAAACAGGTCTCCAAGTTACAGAAGTTATTTATATTTGAAACTGGTAAACTGGATGCAGAAGGCTTGTTTGGGTGGTGGTGTTAGGAATCTGGTCCTCCTTTTTTCCCTTACCTCTGAAAGGTAGCTGGCTGCTGATTTAGTGAATGGATATGCCAGTATCCATTAGAACAGTAAAACTAAGAGAAGACAATGCTTGGCTTCCACTCAGTGTTGGATTTGTTAATGCGCAGTAGGTGTATGTGACTTCTCAAATTTGAAACTCCTACTTCATGGATTTCTCCTGAATCAAATCCTTTTGGGAACCATGCAGTTCTAGTATATGTTGTCAGCACAACTGCATTTTTTACTTCTGCCGAAGTTTTAACTCCAGCTTAATGTCCTTTTACCCAAAGAAAATTTTGATCACTTCGTGTAATTGCTGGGTATGAGTAAGAAAAGTCACATCACAAAGCCATGTTAGCACATGTCATTGTCTAGACTTGCTAGCTCAGGTCAGGGGAGCCTTGGCTTGTATAGTTCACATCCAGCCTTATACGGAACCTATAGATCACAGGGTCACTTTGTGTCACCCAAGGAAAAAAAAAAAATCTACTAACGGCAGAGGGCTACTCTGTGGTGTCAGTTCTTGATGTCATACTCAAAGAATAATATTAACTAATTAGAGCTTAATGAGATAAGCTGAGGAAGAAAGAAACTGTCATATGGAAATTTTCAGTAAAAGATAACATGGAGAAGACTTGTATAGGTAGCAGGGAAGTAGGAGGGATGAGAGATGTGATAGCCTTCTTCAGATACTTAGTGGGTTATCATATGAAGCAGGAGCTAGACTCTGCTTCCTGCCGGAGGGTAAATTGGAACCAACAAGTGGTTGTTTTGCTCACAATGAAGAATTATTTTATCAACAAGGATTACTGTCCCCATATGGATTGGTTCCTTGTGAGATGGTCCAGTCCCCATTCCTGTAAGTTTCTAAGCAGAGTCTCCATCAGTCAGATGTGGGGAAGGCAAGTTCCTTTATCATGTAGGTTGCCAAACTAGATGAATACATCTGTTTTCAACTCAAATATTCTAGGAATCTATGAATATGTTCCTTTTTAAGAACATTTTCTTCAGTTATTAGCTTTTTTTTTTTTTAAGTCACCTCTTTGCATCAGGTGGCCAAAGTATTGGAGTTTCTGCTTCAGTATCAGTTCTTCCAATGAATATTCCGGACTGATTTCCTTTAGGATGGACTGGTTGGATCTCTCCTTGCTTGTCCAGGTTCTTAAAAAAACTGACAATTGTTTCCTCTATGCCTATGAGTTCCTCATGCAGGATGGAGGAGGAGTAATAGATACTTTTGGTGCATTCTCGCTGGGAATCTTTGAGCATAAGCTTTGTGAGTTTTACATGAAGAGGAGATGCTTGGCGGGGAGGCAGAGCTTTGCCAGACCCTGTGGGCCTCCCTTGTCCTGAGCCGAGGCCGCAGCTGCGTGCCTCCCACAGAATTACAGCTGTGGCTGACGCTGGTGAGAAGTCTCAGAGCAGAGAATCTTTGAGGCCTTACCATAAAAACTGCTCAACTTTGGTGGGTTATTAGAATTAATTGAGGGGGATGTTTTAAACGTCACTGATGTGTAAGTCCGACCCCAGACCGACTGAATCTGTCTCTGAATCTCCATCCTCCGGGAGAAGAGGTGGTCAGTTTGCTCGGAAGTGCTTAGATCATAAACTCTGATTATTGGAGGTTTGAAAGACCCAGACTGTGGGTTCAACCACAGTGGATGGTGGTGGATATTATCTACAAAAGATAAAGACCTTTGTGAGCTGGGGAAAGGAGTTGTTTAATGAGGGATATTTCATCTTCTTGAGTAACACAGAGAAAAAAAAAAACCAAAATGAATTATCGAGAAACAAAATGCTAAAAATAAATGTGGTGTGCTCTGCTGACAGGAGGGAGCGGAGACAGAGCGGATACAGGGTTCAGCATGGAGGTGCCAAGAACATCTGAGGAGACAGAAATGAAGAGATTTTAAGAGGCAGAAGGGAGCTTCTAATAAGTTCGGAGACTTCATGTGTTTCAAATTTTCGGGTAGTCGGCAGTGTCTCAAATGTCACTTTCTGAAGAGCAGCCTATGTGTAGCCATCACCACGAACCTCCTCAAAGGTGAAAGCTTCCTGCTGAATCTGTGTTTCTGGGAAAAACAAAAACCAGGACAAACAACTGGCAGATTCACGGGGCTTCTGCTCAAGTTGAAACCAAGCATATTGAACATTTTCCATATGTTTTCCTTTTATTCTCTCACAGACATTTTTGCAGTCTGTAATGGCGTTTGGCTGAGCTCTGAACCCTGCAATGAACTGGTCTTGTCGCCATAGTTTTCACAGGGCTAGGAATTTGCTAGGGTTTTCTAACGCATGTGGGTGTAAGGGTGGTACTGAGATAATCTTGTGGTTCATGGATCTTTGGGAAACTGGGGTGTATGAGAGACTTGGCATGGACATCTGCCCCTTTGCAGGTGCTAAAAAAAAATCGCATTTGTTCCATTGGAAGGAGCTTAGGAGGCAGCAACTTCAGAATAAATCCATCCAAAAGCTACTTCCATCAGTATCTCTTTCTTTAATCCTGAGCAGAATGAGACACTTGAAAGGAGATTATGTTAGACTTCAATTTCTGGCCTTTAGTTCCTGTCTGGAAATTCAGAAATTGGAAACAATTTTCAGTGTCTGTATTCGAGAGCCTTCTTTAATGTATATTTGGGCTCAGTGGGCAGTCTCTCCTGGGTTGTATTAGACAGTATGTTTGAATTCATATACAAAGTGAAATAGAACGAGAGTGAATTTTCAGAAAAGAGAGAGATGTGGTCCTGGAATTAATTATTATGTCTGTTCTTTCCCATTTCAGAGTCTTTGGCAATACATTCAGAATAGTGGTAGGAGCTGAGAGGGTGGAAGTCACACCTTGGGGAGTGACACTCCCTCAGGAGGACGGCTGACTCATAGACACAGTGCAACTGAAACGAGTCCGAGTCCCGTGAATGCGTCCTGGGGGTCTTGGTGGCAGCAGCCAAGCTATTGTTTTCAGTCTGCATTTGATCAGGTGGAATAACCTGGGGGCCATGGGTGACGTAAGACATTCAAGTACTTTCCCAACAACCCAGTCATTGACCTTCCTGGGGTTGGTATAGTGCTCAGAAGAGATCACGTTCTTATTAATCATCTTTCCTTTTTCAGTTGTGCAACATTTCAGGTGAATTAGGGATTTGATGCCACCTGCTAAGTCGCTTCAGTCGCGTCCGACTTTGTGCAACCCCAGAGACGGCAGCCCACCAGGCTCCCCCGTCCCTGGGATTCTCCAGGCAAGAACACTGGAGTGGGTTGCCGTTTCCTTCTCTGTGATACCACCTCATGCCAGGCAAATATCCACTCTCCGGAGGTATTGTGTGTATATGTGTGCTCAGTCGTGTCTGACTCTTTGCAACCTCATGGACTGTAGCCTGCCAGGCTCCTCTGTCCGAGGGATTTTTCAGGGAAGAATTCTGGAACAAGGTGCCATTTCCTCCTCCAGCTGGTTGGATTAAGTTTTACATTTTTTCTAGCCAAAGATGCAGATACCTGTTGGGAGTGAGGTGGTTACCCAGAGCAGAGAGCGGAGGATTCACTGTGATGCTTTATGGTTTCCTTTGTCCCTTCATTTTCCTGCAGGAGGACTTCAGCCAAATAAGGTAGGTTTTTTGAAAGTGATTTCTTATTGTTCTATGACATACAACACAGCCCAGTTCTGCAGGTTCATCCCTGGACTGTCATTAAAATTTTTTTTTTTTTTTTAATTTGGAGAGAGAAGGGAAGAGAAAGAGGGAGAGGGAGAAGAAGAGGGGAAGAGAAAGAAGGAAACAGAAAGTGGTTCACACCATTGTGGGGGCTGCAAGTCTGAAACTTGCAGGGCGGGCTGGTAGGCTGGAGACCCAAGGAAGAGCTGATGATGTAGCTCAAGTCCAAAGGTTCTCTGGAAGCAGAAGTCTTTCTTCCTCAGGGGACTTCAGTCTTTTCCTCTGAAGGTCTTCAACTGATTGAACAAAGGACCACTCACAGTACAGTTATCCGCTTAACAAAGTCTACCGATTTAAATGTTAATCACATCGAAAAAATACTTGCACAGCAACATCTGGACTGGTGTTTGACTGAATATCTGGGCACCAAGCATAGTCTAGGCAAGTTGATGCATAAAAATTAACCTTTGCAGTTGGTGAAGCTGAAACTCAGAAGCACTGGTGATGTAGCTAGGGGCTGAGCTGGGAGGCAGCTACAGAATTTGTTCCATTAAAGCCATGCTGCCTCATTTAGAGTGTGTACTGATGGGTAGGGGCACTGAGCCTATCAGCCCAGGGTCTCTGATGGCAGCAGCCATTTTTTCCTGCTTTGAAAATCTGGTCGCCTTATAGGGAAAATAAAAGATGTGGGACTCTCCTGTTTTCTCAGAACAGTGTCTCTGGAAGACGGTTCTCTAAGACCTGGCTTCTGGGAGGGTAAGAATTCTTGGGTAGACTTTGGAGGCTGATCCAGTTCAGTGCAACTCCGTTGAATCCAACCTGGAATTTTTTGCCCTGACCAGGTGCTGCTGTGCTCTGGGCCACGGTGTAGCATAGGAAGGACAGTAGAAAATACATGGTTCAGGCCCTGGGAATTGTGTGGAGGTGGAGGGAGGTAAGCAGAAAAACAAAAAATGCATAGAATAAAGAAGAGGATAATACATACTACAGTGGGACCCAGAACTGCCCCTGAGAGCGACCTGCCATATCACCCAGTCAAACCTTTCCAATTCAGTCCTTAATAGACAGTACTGAGAAACACCATTCTTAAAAGTTTTCAACCATATCACGTGGCACGTGGAATCTTAATTTCCTGACCAGGGACTGAACCTGCATCCTCTGCAATGAAAATGTGGAGTTTTAACAGCTGGACGAACCAGTAGGGAAGTTCTGAAAAATACAGTTTTCAAAAGGCCTGTTTAAACATGTGTTGTTTTGACATTTTAGCCAAGTTTAGTTTGCCTTTGACAGAAAGCTTAATGATAAAGAATTTGCGATCAGCAGTGAAGTGTGTGTGTGTGTGTGTGTACATGTGTGTATAATTAATTGGAAAGAACCAATAAATATGGATTTGAATACTAATTGGTGCAAAAATTAAAATAAAGGTAAAATCAAAACTCTCATGGAAATATATAATAAATACATGCTAAGAATTTTACTTAACTCATTAACAAGGAAACCAGTAAAATGTAGAAACAGGTTCAATGGAGAATTCAAAGAACACACAACACAGGGGGTCAGGAATTGGGAAATGAATTTGCAAATAGATGCAAAAGAATGCAGTGTCCCTGGGGCAATAATCAGTGGCCTCTCCAAGGACCCAAATTCATTTGCATTTCCATGGACAAGTCTTGTCTGCCTTACTATCAGTTTTATACAGTTCACAGAGTAGTAAACAGCACAGAGCACAGGTTTACACACCGTGAAAGGATGCTCCAAAAAGAACACCTAGTAATCTGTTTGTTTGTTTGTTTTTTCCTCTCATTTTAGCGACCTCTACAATTTTTTTCTGACCCTGAGGATTACTGGACTAATGGCTTTAAGCATGTTATTTAACCCCTTCATTCCTCATCTGTAAAATAGAACTGATATTTCTTCACCGGTGTTTTGCAGGTGAAAATGATAACATATATAAAAATTTTCTGACATATAAAAAATTCTTTCAGTCAATATTAGATCTTGTACTGTATTTTTTTTAAGTGTTTTTTTTTTTTTAAATGTGGACCATCAAATTTGTTACAATGTGTTGTTTCTGTTTTATGTTTTGGTTTTTTGGCCTCCAGACCTGTGGTATCTTAGCTCCCTGACCAGGGACTGAACTTGCAACCTCTATACCCTCTACGTGGTAACCAATTTGACCACCGGGGAAGTCCCCTTGTACTGTATTTTTTTCAAACATATGCGAATTCCTTCTCCCATAATCTCTTAACTCGTACGTTTGTCCCTCAGTATTTGCTGAAGGTCTGTGACACCAGGCACGTGCCAGGCTAACACACAGCTAACGACCACACCATGAGCACATCCCAGTATAGAGGAGGTGGAAGGCTTTAAGCAAATACTGAAAATGTATTTGTTCCACTCATGACGAAGGTTGAAAGCTGGGCCGAGCATAACAAAGGGTTATGAGCGTTCACTGAGTGCCCAAGGCTGGGAACGGATGACGAAGGGTCAATACGCCCAGCCTTGAGGCGTTCGAAGGCTTCCTTCTGACCACCTGTTTCTGAGAGCAATTACTGTTTCATGATAAGCCTCCCTTTAGAGTTTCGCCAAAGCTATGTTATGGCTTGGGTGGTGGGAACTATATTTTATGCTTGAATGCTTTTATCTGGAATGGCTACGTGCAAGTCAGCCTTATGCTCTATTCCTTGAAAATTATAAAACCTCACAATTAGATAATAAACTTTGTCAGTCCACTAGAGGCTGTCCCTGAGTGTCCTTTTCAGGGTGTGATTCTCCGAGCCTTCCATCCCAGGTCGTTGTGTTGTTTTAGGGTTAAAAAATGTCTGACTCTTTCTCGACCCCATGGACTGTAGCCCAGTGGCTTCCTCGGCCCCTGGGATTTCTCAGGCAAAAATATAGGAGTGGGTAGCCATGTCCTTCTCCAGGGGATCTTCCCAATCCAGGGATTGGACCTGGGTCTCCCGCACTGGCAGGAGAATTCTTTACCCCAAGTCACCAAGGAATCAGGAGAGCTTTAGACTGGTGGCCGAAGTGACAAAGAGGCAGATGAACAGGTACATCAACGACTATGAATTCCCGTGACATGCACAGGGATAGCTGGATCCTGGGAGGGTGGCCAAGGGCATGTAAACAGTGGTTCAGAGCAGTGACTCAGTCAGCCACACTGACTGGGCTCATTAACTGTGTCCTTGGTCAAATTGCTCAACCTCTCTGTGTCTCAGCATCTTCACCTTTATAATTTATTTTAAAAATATTTATTTGTTTATTTGGCTGCACTGGGTCTTAGTTTCGGCCCTTGGGGTCTTTCGCTGTGGCAAGTTGCGGTGAGTAGGATCTAGATTCCTGACCAGGGATTGAACTTGGGCCCCGTGGTATTGCTTGGAGCCCCAGCTACTGCACCACCAGGAAGGTCCCAGCATCTTTGTCTTTCAAGTGGAGATGATACCTGTAGTCTGTGCAGATTGAATCAATGAGTTAATGTTTGTGAATTTGGAGCAGTTCCTGGCACCTACTAAGTGCACTGTAAGTATTAGCTGTTACTATTTAATGAATTATTATACATAGATTGGACAAACAGCTGTGCTGGGCTCAGTTGTGTGTAACTCTTTTGTGACCTCATGCGCTGTAGCCCTCCAGGCTCCTCTGCCCATTGAATTCTCCAGGCAAGAATACTGGAATGGGTTGCCATTTCCTCCTCCAGGGTATCTTCCTGACCCAGGGATTGACCTATATTTAATTTAGCACCAATCCTAGATGCAAGAGATGCAAGTCTCTTATATTGAAAGATGGATTCTTTACCACTGAGCTGCCCGGGAAGTCCAAAGAATAGTTTCAACATAAAAAGCCAAGTCAGTTCAGTTCAGTTCAGTCGCTCAGTCGTGTCTGACACTTTGAGACCCCATGGACTGCAGCACGCCAGGCTTCCCATTTATCACCAACTCCCAGAGCTTTCTCAAACTCATACCCAAGTCAGGGAAAGACTGAAGTCATGGGACCACAATCATATATCCTGGTTGCTACGCTGAACTGCTAAACCACGGTCATACAGTCACTGGATTTTACCATGTTCTGTTTTCTCCCACAGGTCATTTTTTCCCTGGCTAAGCTGGTACCAAATTAAATCATATGGACTCTCCTCCGACCTTAGCTTGGCCGAGGCACCCAGCCTCCGAGGAAACAGTTCTTTTTCCCTTTGGTTTCGAGCTGTTGGAATAATGAAATGGAAGCCAAGATCGATGCTGCACAAGCTTTATTCAGTGGCCAAAAGATGAAGAAGTGGGAACTAAGGTCGCAGATCAATTTCTCACCCGAGTGGCAAGAGGAATTTAATTAAGAGTAAAGAAAAGGGAGGAGGAGTGAGGCTAATGACAGGGAGGCACATGCATTAGTCTGCTGGGAAGGAGCAGGGCTTTTTGAGGGAGGGGGCATCACCCCTTTTATCCTTATTGGTCCTTATTGTCCGACCCTTGGCAGGTGTGAGTATGCTTTATAGTCAAGTCAGTGTATAAGGAGATGGGGTTTGTTCAAGGTCAGATTCTTTGCCATCTTGGTTCCAGCCGGTTCCATCTGGTTTTTTGGTTTGCTTGCAGCTTTTTTTTTTTTTTTTTTAATCTCTGGACCCAGTAGCTTAAAGATTTATGTTTAACTCCTGCTAAAGACTGACTCTGGCCTCAGTGGTTCAGTTGCTGCTGGTCCTGAATATGGGGGACACGTGATGGAGGTTGAAAGTGGGCTTGACTCAAAAGGCTCTTGCAAACCCTCAAGAGCCCTCAGGAGGTTTGGCAGTGATAAAGTTTGGCGGACCCTTCCTCCGGCCTGAATGGACCAGCTCCCGTCAGCTCAGGAAAACAGCCTCTGAAGGCGTTTTCCAGAGTTTTCAGCTGATCAGAGACGGCATCTCTAATTCTCTGCTGTTTTTCTGTTTGTGGGATGGTCTTCAGTTTGGATAAAAACTGCAGAGTCACCACTGGGGTTAGAACGATGGGGTGGAATGGCGACGTGAACACTTGTTCTGTATCAGGTAACATGAGAGGGACTTTGTGCTGATTGTAACTTCATGCTCAAGGTGAGGAGAGTGAAGGTTGTGTGTTTAATGGACCTGGACTGAAACCCAAAGCTGGTGCCAGAGCGGGCTGAGCTTCCCTGCACAAAGGTTATAAGGATCTCTCTCCAGCGGGTCTGATCTGTTGTGGGGCAGGCTTCCCTGAGCCATGCTGGTCTGTGGAGAACAGAGGGACAGATGAGCAGAGAAAGAAATAGGGACAGCTTGGAGCCTGGCCAGCGGACTGCGGGGGTGGGGCCTGGAATGGGTCTTGCCATCGGGTCTTTCCTGCCCACTGCCCCAGCCTAGCCACCCTGAGCGTTAACCCATCCCATTGTCCTGTCTCTTTTCTCCGCTGAGAAATCTGGGGACCATTTTTTTGAAAACACATCAGATAGACCCCAGGCCATCCCCACCCTAACTTCTGTCACTAGTTTCCAGTGGTAGAGACCAGATCATCACTGGTGATTATACAGCAAAAAACAAGCTTGAAGGGCCCAGGGTGGGTTGGCTAAGACTGCCGTGCCTGTCAGAAGTTTGCGCCCCACCTCCTGCACTCCTGGTGTCACCTCTGGAGACTCCTTTCCCCTCCCTGGGCTCCTGTTGCTCCACCATCAAGGTAATAACTGATGGGCTGGCCCACAGTTCTCCAAGGGCAACATCAGTCTCTGCGATGGTAACTCGAAATCCATGTTCTCAGGCCCCACCCAAACCTTTGGAATCAGACTTTCGGGGCTCAGGCTGCAGCTGTGGGTCTCCCCAGACCTTTTGGAAGGGGTGCTTTGAATATAACCTAAAGTCTGAGAACCACCAGGTTAGGTGAATTTTACATTTCCTTCCGGCTCAGAGTCTATGATTCCCTGCTCTTATCTGGGAAGAGGACAGATTGTACCTATTACCAATGACAGCTGCTGCTGACTGCGAGTGGGAGGGTGGCCTCACACAATGAAAATGGAACTAAAATAGGTGGCTAGGTAAGCTCCTTTCAAGGCATCACCTATTATCGCTGTTACCTGAATTCCATTTACTAATTTATTGAAGCAAATGCTGAAAGCAGAGCCGTGGGAAGGCCCGGAAGCCCTGCAGGGCATGCATTAGGAATAGCACTGCGGCTGTCCTGAAAGGCCCCTGAAAGGTTCCCTAGGGGCAGCACCTGGAGAGGGGGCTGACCTGGCAGCTTTGTGAGTCTCAGAGCAGGTCATGTTTCTCCCACTGGTTTCTGACACATCAGGCAAGTGTGCACTGGCCTGACTGGCCCCCAGCTGCAGCTGCGTGCCCCGTACTGCCCTGAAAGGGTGCCTGCGGCCCCAGAAGGGATGATCTGTTTTGGTGGGAGGCTTCCCCGGATCCTGGGGACACATTCGTTGTTCACAGAGCTTCTGCTGTCTGGAGCTGGCCCAGGATGAAGCCAGGAAACAGTTATCTCAGAGCCTAGCACATAGTAGATGTGGCGAACATCACAAGCTGGGTGGCTTCTAAGAATTGCTTGGGGGCTCAAGAGGAATCCCAGAATCAAATCTGAGCAGCTAGCTCCGCGGCTCCCGGTGCAGCAAAGAAGGAGGGATGTGTGATCTTAGCCCCCTGACCTCCCCAGCTCCTGGCTGATCGATAACCCGTGGAAGGAAATTATGTTTTGCCTCGTGGCAGGTTTGATGGCATCCTATCTCTGACGTCATATTACACTCATCACAGGGTTGCTGGGGGGAGTTGTTTCTGATTTCCAGATGAAAACTCTAGAGTGTAGAAAAGAAAGATCCTGACCCAAGTCACATGAAAAGTAAGTTTTGAGTCCAGATACTAAGTTTAATTCCATTTATTGAGTACTTCTGGAGTAGGAAATGGCCACCCCCTCTAGTATTCTTGCCTGGAAAATTCCATGGGCAGAGGAACCTGGTGGGCTACAGTCCATGGGTGGTAAGAGGCAGACACAACTGAGTGACTGAGCTCAACTCCAATTGAGTACTTATTATGCAGGCAAATAACATCCTTATCATAGAATGGGTTTCTATGTCTAATTATTCCATGTATTTAGTTATTGTATCTATTTCTTCTATTGATTTTAATATATCTATTCAATTATTCTAATCATCCCAGTAATCCTTTAAACAGGTATTATTATCACCGTCTTACAGTGGTAAGGAAAAAGGGGCTAAATTAACTTATCCTCAGTCAGTAGAGCTAGGAAGTGGCTGGACTTGAATGGTACCCCAGTAGGTATTTAGAGGAATGGAAAACATCATAGCCTGTTTTTTTAAAATTTGTTTATGTGTTTAATTATTTGGCTGCCCCAGGTCTTTGTTGTGGCACACAGGATCTTTGTTGTTGTGATGGTGGTGGTGGTGGTGGTACGCAGGGTGTTTTTAATTGCAGCCTGTGGGATCTAGTTCCCTGACCAGGGATTGAACCCCAGGGGTCCTACTTTGGGAGCGTGAAATCTTAGCTGTTGGACCACCAAGGAAGTCTCCATCACAGTCTCTCCTTAACCATGTCCCTCTGGGATGTGGATTTGCCTGGAAGAATCTTGCTTCCTATCTGTCATTGCAGAATCTGGATTTTCACCACTGGCGATCTTTAGGGTTCTAATCTCCTTCAGCCCCCAAACCTAAGTGACTGGTTCTCTCGGAGGGTATGGATATTCCTGGACAGGAGAACCGTTAGGTTAAGTCACAGGAACTGTACCTGATGAGATGCTTGGTGAGGCGTTGATATGATCACAAGCTCACACACAGAGCATGTCATTCATCTACAGTCTTTCCTTCGGACAAAGGCTGCACGAGGAGGATAACAACTGGTGCTTGGGTGGGGGTGGGGCGCCTGTCCAGAGGAGAGTTCCAGAAGGAAAGTGTGATGGAGAGGGATGAAGAGAACTTTTACTACATTTGCCTCATGGAGTCATATGCTCTCCATCTTGCAGATGAAGAAATGGGCCCAGAGATTTTGGAAGAGAGGTTTGGTGAACTGAAGTCATTTAGTCTGTGAGTCCTTGACTCCAATGACAAACTCTTGAGCATCTTCTCTGTGCCAGGACTGTGCTTCCATAGGGGAAGACAGAGAGAAGAAACCCAAGGTGGAATGGCAGAGAGATAAATTATCCTAAGGTATCATGCAATATACCTTCCCTTGTGGCTCAGCTGGTAAAGAATCCACCTGCAATTGGGAGACCTGGGTTCTACCCCTGGGTTGTGAAGATCCCTCGGAGAAGGGAAAGGTGACCCACTCCAGGATTCTGGCCTGGAAAATTTCATGGACTCTGTAGTCCATGGGGTCACAAAGAGTCAGCCATGACTGAGCAACTTTCACTTGCTATCGTCCAACAGGATGTGGTCTATAATTTTGGCCAAGTACCCTAATTTTCATAGATATGAGAAGAATCGTGGAGAAAATGCCTTTCCTGGCTTTCAAGTAACAATGGTGACCATAGAGTCTGCAGGTCACAGAGCATGTTCACACGTTAGCCAGAGGGTTAAACCAGGGCTGGTAAGTGGATAAATGCCATCCTGTGAAGACATGTTTTACTGAGTCTAAGATCAGGTGACCCATGAGTGGCAGAGTTGGAACTTGAACCTGAGTCTGAAATTTGAAATCTCATATGATTGCCAACATCAGGGAAGGTGAGCAAGGGTAAGGCTAGGACAGTGAAGTCTACGGATGGAGGTAGGCTGGGGAAGGCTGGCGTGATATCCAAAATGCATCCCTCAGATCCAAGAGTTTCAGGTCAGAGCTGAGAATAGGAGATAGAGGCAGAGAGGCTACAAAGTGTTGAGGTGACTCATAGCAGAGTCCTGGGGATGGAGGAGGGGCTGGACAATTATTGACTCTCATTGGGCACCACGTATTTTACATGATCTCATTTAATCACCTCTGGTGCTGCAGATGGTAAAGAATCTGCCCGCAATATGGGAGACTTGGGTTTGATCCCTGGGTCAGGAAGATCCCAAGAGAAGGGAATGACAACTCACTCCCGTATTCTTGGCCTGGAGAATTCCAAGGACAAAGGAGCCTGGCAGGCTACAGTCCATGGGGTTGCAAAGAGTCAGATATGACTGAGCAACTAACACTTTCATTTATTTCATGAGCTTGCTTAGAGATGAAGGCAAGTGGCTTGGTCAAGCCTGCCTTGTTAAGAAGTGTCAAAGATGAGTTTTGAACTTTGATCCCCATCCGACTCCAAATTCAGTTCTTTTCCCCTATCAGCTTCCACCTCATTCTGTGGCATCTTATTCAGCTGTCCTGCCCTGGCCGTGACCTTCTTCTTTGGTGTTCACATGCTATTAATAACTTTAGCTTTTTGTTAGAGGGTCTTACAACCCTCTAGTGGGGTGAACTGGTATCTATCAATCCAAGAGACTTGATGGAAGAGACTTAAAAGGGAAATATCAATACAGAGGTGTGGAGTAGCTTGGAAGAAGTGCTTAAGTCTAGAGAAGTAGAGAAAAGGCAAGCAAGCTATCCAGGCTGGGAGAAAAATGCAACCGAGGGCTTAAAGGTGGGGCATGTGGGGGTCTTGGGGTTTGTGCGCCTGGAGTGCAGGCCCTGTGAGCTCGGTGGGGCTGGATACAACGGCTTGAAGTGCCTGTAGGTGCTAAGGAGCTAATGGAGGGTCCTAGGGAGAAAAGCGAGACCAAGCAATGGAGAAGATTCTTGTCCTGATTGTTGAGGGCAGGGAGCAGGGACCCCTGCAAAGACAGAGGTCTTTGGCTGAGTGGCTCTTCCCTGAAAGCTGGGAAGTGGGGGAATGCATCTCAGGTGGTCAGGACTGAAGTCCTCCTCAGATGCTTGCTCGGAATGGCCTGAATGTTCAGCCTGAGGTCCGGCCAGGTGTGTTTGTCCAGGGTGATGCTGTGTGAACACTTAGACCTCAGTTCCATTCACATCTGCTGGCGCCTCCTCTCAGCTGTGGCTCCTTCTGTTTGCTGGTCCAGTGATGAGAGAGAAGGTCCCTGCTGTCTTGGCATTGCCCTTGTAGCTGAAATACAGACGGTAACAGCGTGGGCAAGAGGATGCTCTAAAAGGAGCTGCTTGGAGGTGAGGCAGAATCCCTTCAGGGTCCGGCTGGTGAGGGGTGGGGTCATTCCTTTGGAAAAGGGTCCAGCTAAGGTCTGTGCTGAAGTTGAGCCTTGAGGTTGAGAGCAAGTCTTCCATCACATGAGCTGGGGAAAGGGCTTTCCAGGTGGAGGGAACAGGATATTACCTGGGGCTGGAGGGAGCCAGGTGTGTTCAGAGCAGTGAAAGAAGGCGAATGTGACAGCAGCTGGAGGGACATGATAGGACAGGAAATGGCAGGGGGCCGATTGCTTGGGGCCTACCTGAGCCATGGTGAGGAAGTGGATTTTAAGAGCACAGGGAAGTCCCTGAGGTATTTTAAGGGGGGCTGTTGTGGGAAGGATGAGCTGCAGAGAGGCAACTCGGGGATCAGGCAGATGGAGGCTCGACCCAAGAGAGGGTCAGTGGAGATAGTGAGCTGGTGGATGTAGAGATACTTTGGAGGTAGAATCAGGGGGTTTCGATTGATTGTTTAAATGTGAGGCTTAAAAGAAAAGGAGAAATCAAGAGTGTTTCCCAGGTTTGGGGTTAAATTAGCAATCGGTGGTAGCAGATAAAGTGAATTAGGACAGGTGGAGGGAGGCGTCCACTTACCTCCATTTGAAGTGAAGTGTGGTCGCTCAGTCGTGTCCGACTCTCTGTGACCCCATGGACTGTAGCCTGCCAGGCTCCTCTTTCCATGGAACTTTCCAGGCAAGGATACTGGAGTGGGTTGCCATTTCCTTCTCCAGGGGAATCTTCCCTACCCAGGGATTGAACCCGAGTCTCCTGCACTGCAGGCAGACTCTTGACCGTATGAGCCACCAGGAAAGGCCCTAACTCCATTTAGCTCATGTTAAATGTAAGATGCCTGGTGGGTGGTTGTGTACGAGTGTCCATTGGATCTGGGGCCATGGAAGTCTTTAGAATCCTGAGAACGTTTTCAGAAGAGTGAAAGTGGAGATCCCGTGAAAGTGAAAGTGAGGATGTGGAAGCAATGAGTGTGGATGACCACTTGGAGGAGTTTTGCTGTGAACAGGTTGAGGGAGATTTTTTTTTTAAGCAATTTAAATTTAAATTTCATTTTTTTTTTAAATTGAAGTATAGTTGATTTAAAATATTGTATGTTCTTTTCATGCATATAGCAAAGTGATTCAGTTCTACATATATATATATTTTCAGATTATTTCCTTCTATAGGTTAATACAAGATACCGGATATTGTTCCCTGTATTACCCAGTAAATACTTACTGTCTATTTATTTTATATGTATTAGTAGTGTGTATCTGTTAATCCCAGATTCCCAATTTATCCTTCCCCTCTTTTCCCCTTTGGCAACCGTAAGTTTGTTTTCTATGTGTGTGAGTCTATTTCTGTTTTGTAAATAGATTTATTTGTATTTGTATTATATTTTAGATTCCACATATAAGTGAGATCATATGATATTTGTCCTCCTCTGTCTGACTTACTTCACTTAATACAATAATCTCTAGAATACTGGAGTGGGTAGCCTTTTCCTTCTCCCAGGGGATCTTCCCAACCCAGGGATCTTCCCAACCCAGGGATCTTCCCAACCCAGGGATCTTCCCAACCCAGGGATCTAACCCAGGTCTCCTGCATTGCAGCCAGATTCTTTACCAGCTGAGCCACAAGGGAAGCCCCCAGGTCTATCCACTTTGCTGCAAATGTCAATGTTTCCTACTTTTTTAATGATTGAATGATATTCCAGCCTCTTTTTCTTTATCCATGGGAAGTTGCTTTTTGATAACCTAGGGGTTATGGGCTGAATTATAACCTCTCAAGTTCATATGCTGAAGTCCCAGCCCCATTGCTTCAGAATATAACTGCCCTTTTGTTAATAAATAAACAAATGGGAAATAATGGTGCGAATATACCTGCCACCTCTTGGCATCTTTCTCTCCCAGAGGGAAGGTCCTGCCATTTCGATGTGTCCTTTGTTTCTGCTCTAAGAATCATAACTTGGTGTGTCTTTGCCTTTGTGCTGCAATAGCCAGGCACTGTTTGGCTCAGACAGTGAGTGTTTCTGCCTCACTCCATGACAGTACTGTTGAGGAAGGCTGATCAAGGGTTTGCTAGCCTGAATCTTAGCTTCACATCCTGTAATATGGGATCTTCTCACTTCTCTGCCTTGGCCAAGCTTTGGTGAAAAAGTGGTGGTGCCCCTGTTTGCAACCCTGACCCAGCGTTACACTCCCAAGGCCTGAGGCGCTGCCCCATAGTTGGGGGGTGGGCAGCGCTGGTTCGCCCCTGGTGCCATGGGTGGGAGGGCCAGCCTTGGTCTGCAGGCCTCGCCTCCCTGGGACAGCCTCACTTGGCCCACCCTGGATGTGCTTGCTCGTCCAGTGAGGAACAGACTTCAGCGGCTGCCTTCCTCTCTGTGCTTCCTGGAAAGTGAAACTGAAAAGTTGCTCAGTCCTGTCTGACTCTTTGAGACCTCTTTGAGACTGTCCATGGACTTCTCCAAGCCAGAATACTGGAGTGGGTAGCCTTTCCCTTCTCCAGGGGATCTTCCTGACCCAGGAATCGAACCCAGGTCTCTTGCATTACAGGTGGCTTCTTTACGAGCTGAGCCGCCAGGGAAGCCCAAGAATCCCGAAGTGGGTAGCCTACCCCTTCTCCAGCAGATCTTCCCGACCCAGGAATTGAACAGGGATCTCCTTCACTTCAGGCAGATTCTTTACCAACTGAGCTATCAGGGAAGCCCCAAGTTTCCCTTAAACCCTTTGTCATTCCCACGTGAGGTAAAGAGTTGAAAGGGGGGTTCATTAAGCAGATAAGCAGCAAAGGAAGGCCATTGTCTCTGTACCCAGTCCCCAGCCCCCAGGATCTGTGGTGGGCTGTCCATGTTGGGGTGGGTGATGCTCTGCAGTGAGACCCTGTGTGAGGCTGGCTGTCTCACTGACCAGCTGGGTCCCCTAGGCAGGTTCTTCTGCTTCTCTGAGCCTCTGTCCTCAGCTGCCAGAGAAGCAAGATGGCATTTACTTTAAAGTCATTTGTGCAGGTCAAGTGGCTGCTGCTCATGGGATGGTCACTAACTGCTGGTGCCCTTCTGCCCTCCTGTGGGGAGTCACTATCATCTAGGACTCAGTGCCTTGGGCAAGGATGAGAGTCTCAGATGAGCAGGTTTACCACTGGTTTTGGTCCCTTTTGTCCTCTTTTTTTTTTTTTTTTTAAACATAGTCTTTAAAAAATTTTTAGTTTTATTTCCTTATTTGGCCATGCCCAGTCTTAGTTGAAGCTCACGGAATCTTCAATCTCTTTGAACTCTGGGGGCATGTGAAATCTGGTTCCTTGACCGGGGATTGAACCTAGGCTCCCTGTATGGGGAGGACATAGTCATAACCCCTGGACCACCAGGGAAGTCCCTGTCCTCTTATTTTTAAAGCATCCAATTAGGAAAGAATTACAGTGCTGTTTCCTAGCCTAGGCACTCAGCAAATCCCATACGCTGGGTAAATATCAAGAGAGATCAGAGCCTAAGCACAAAAAATGAGTGCCCAGGGCTGGACCAGGTTTGTACAGGAGCTGAGTTGATGCGGAAGCTTCTAGATCTCAATACTGCTGACATGTAGCTGACCTGAGGGTCATTTTTTTTTTTTTTTCTGACTAGCTGTTCCTTGTTCTTCCACAAGTTGGGAGCCTCTCACTTCCTTTCCCCTGCAGAGTGTCAGGCCCCTTTGCTGCGGGGCTCTAGACCAGATCCGGGAGTCGAGGGCTGCCTGAGCCTAAAGCAGCTAATGGCAGGCGGGTTCCTTTCCTCTCTGATACGTCTTCTCTTTCTCAGGGTTCATAAGAAGTGTGGGCACATTCTTTTCTTTACTCTTTCAATGAACACTTACTAAATATCTCCTTCTATCTAGAGCGTGTGTAGATGAAGATAGTGCTTTATGTTTTCATTGCTGTTCAGTTGCTCAGTTGTGTCTGACTCTGCAACCTCATGGGCTGCAGCATGCCAGGCTCCTCTGTCCTTCACTGTCTCCCAGAGTTTGTTCAAATTCATGTCATTAAGTTGGTGATGCCATCCAACTATCTCATCCTTTTCCACCCTCTTTTCCTTTTGCCATCAGTCTTTCCAAGCATCAGGATCTTTCCCAATGAGTTATCTCTTCATATTAGATGGTCAAAGTTCAGCATCAGTCTTTCCAGTGAATATTCAGGGTTGGCTTCCTTTAGGATTGACTGGTTTGATCTTCTTGCAGTCCAAGGGACTCTCAAGAGTCTTCTCCAGCACCACAATTTGAAAGCATCAATTCTTTGGCACTCAGCCTTCTTTATGGTCCAAGTCTCACATCCATACATACTTACTGGAAAAAAGTACTGGAGTGGTTTGCCATTTCCTCCTCCACTGGACCACATTTTGTGAGAACTCTTCACTATGACCTGTCCATTTTGTGTGGCCCTGCATGGCATGACTCATAGCTTCCTTGAATTACTCATGCCCCTTTACCATGACAAGGCCATGATCCATGAAGGGTCTTTATGCGTGGCAGTATATAAAATATACACAAAGTCTGGGTATTCAGGGAAGAGAACAACTAAATAGTGAATGTAGTTTGGATCAGGGGTGGTGCTTTACAAGGGGGTGATATTGGAGATGGGCTTTGAAGGTTGAATAAGAGTTTGTCTGAGAATGCTAGTCATCTCAGCCAGAGAACAAGAGGAAGAAAAGTACTGCCAAGACTCAAAGATGTGTCAGATTCCAGTGTGTCTGTGAACGTTGAGGTTTCTGTGCTGGAGTCCACGATTTGTGCAATTTTTGCCTGTGTGTAGGAGTATAGATAGTAGGCATGCTTCTGTGTTTGCAGGAAAGCTGAGTGTGGTAACTAGTCGGGGGTGGGGGCATGGTGGTAGATGAAGAGGTAGGTAGGGCTTAGCATGAAGGGACCGGATGTGCCTGAGTACCACCAGACACTGGAGAGGAAGAAGGGTCCTGGTCTGGGACAGGAGAAAAAGGGGTGACTGGATGGAGTAAGGCTGTGATGGCAGTGAATGTTTTTTTTTGGAACTCTCTGGGGTGGCTGCCCCCTGTTACTTGGGACTGGTTCAAGTCCCTGCGACCGGGTGCAGCTTGAGCTTCTTCCTGATGTGGTCTCTGCAGGATAGCTCTGAAGAGGTCAGAAAGAAATCAGGTCCCTCCCAGGCTTTGAAGTCGTTTGCAGTCTTGGAGGATGATAAAGCCCTGGGCATTTCCTGAGCGCCTCTGACAAACAGAGCTGCTGTTCTTATTTTTGCATTTAGTTTTTCTTATTCTGTTGATTCAAAAAAATTACAAAAAGACTCAGTTATTCAAGCCTTGTCCAGTCATTCGCTGACAGAGCATTTACACTCCAGGAATGATTCCAGGCTCTATGAGATCAGAAAGAGCATGGATTTTTCAATGACAACGCATTGGTCGCCTTGCCCTTGGTGAAATGAATCATCTCCCTGAACCTCAATTTCCCACCTGTAAAACAAGCAGAACAATTCTCACCTAACAGGAATGTAGCCTTCGAGGTACATGGACACTTGTGGCTCATCAGAGGTGGAAATCTGATTTTTTGTTCCTCTCCTCTGACATGTACCTTCTCTCTGAAACATTTAATTTTGTTTGGGCAGGGAGATGGATGTAGTTCCCCAGGCTATCAGCAGATGGCGCCCAACAACGTGCAGTGCTGGGAACAGGGTTCCCTCAGCTCCCCAACCCTCCCATTCCCCCAGATTCCCCGACCCCTTTCCAGCCCCTTCCCTGCCTTCCTCCTTTTCTCAATCATTCCAAGACCCAGGCAGAAAGTCACACAGAACACTGTGTGTCTGTCAGCAGATTCCTGGAAGGTCACGCCGAATGATGAATGCTCCCGGGTAGGACTGGAGAGTTCTTTTTTATTTATTTTTTTTCCTTTTCTTTCTTTTTTGTCTCCCATGAATTGCATCACTGGGCAGCCTCTTGGCTTTATTCATCAAACTCCTGTGGTTTTTAGACCTTTCCCAATTGTTCTGTGTCTGCTTCCTCTCCAGGCCCCTTCTGGCCAAGGCAGGATGTCCGGGGTTGGCTGTGGCCAGGGAGCCCGTCCTTGTCCAGCTCTTTTTACCGTTACTCTTTCTGCCCTCCTGTCTCCCACTCCCAGAACCTGATGTGGTCCTGAGGACAGAGACCTGACTCTGCTGTGCTCCTAGCTGACTATCTCTCAGCCCCAGTTCCCTCATAAGAGGAGTCTTGCCTGGCAAGGAAATGGGTTTCATCTTCAACGTCTGGCATTTTACCTTGCATACCCTGGCCTCTGGCATCCCTCTCCCTCTTCTCAACCACACATGTGCTGCTGCTGGTTTTTAAAATTTTTCTGGGTCTTTAAGGAACTACCCCCAAATTGAGTAGCTATTTGTCTTGCAGATGTCTTATGGTGGTGGCTTATGATTTAGTTGCTAAGTGGTGTCTGACTCTCGCGACCCCATGGACTGTAGCCTGCTAGGCTCCTCTGTCCCTGGAATTCTCTAGGCAAGAATACTGGAGTGGGTTGCCATTTCCTCCTCTAGGGGATCTTTCCCATGCAGGAATCAAACCCAGGTCTCCTGCATTGCAGGTAGATTCTTTTTACTGACTGAGCTATGAGGGAATCCCCGCAGGTATCTTGGGATGGTCCCAATTTAACATTCTGACCCATTGTCCCTGTGTCAGGTTTGAAGCCTGGAGAACTGATATTTTGTTGGAGGCATGATGTTTGTGGTTGTGAGAAAGCACTTTCCTCCTCTATCCTTCCCTCTTGCTGTATCCCGGGCACTGTGAATTATGAAAGGTGCAGAGAGCAATGAAAACAGACCTGGCCCCCAGGAGCCCTTGGACAAAGGGATGTGAGAAGACAGACAAATATAGTCCCTGGAGTGAGATAGGCTGTGGAAGAGATAGATAACCTGGGTCCAGGATCTAAGAGATGGGGACAAGACTGGCTTTGCTGACTATCACCCCCTAGTGACCCATTTGGGAAACTCACATTTCCTGTCACCTCTGCCCGCGGCTCAAACCACTTTTCCTCCCACTTCTGGAGGATGGAGATTCAACATCAAGATGTCAGCAGGTTTGAATTTTTTGAGGCCTCTCTTCTTGGTTTGTAGGGAGCCACTGTCTCACAGTTAGAAGTGGGCATGGAACAATGGACTGGTTCCAAACTGGGAAAGGAGAACGTCAAGGCTATATACTGTCACCCTGCCGATTTAACTTTTATGCAGAGTACATCATGAGAAATGCTGGGCTGGAGGAAGCACAAGCTGGAATCAAGATTGCCAGGAAAAATACCAATAACCTCAGATATGCAGATGACACCACCCTTATGGCAGAAAGCGAAGAAGAACTAAAGAGTTTCTTGATGAAAGTGAAAGAGGAGAGTGCAAAAGCTGGCTTAAAGCTCAACATTCAAAAAATGAAGATCATGGCATCCGGTCTCATCACTTCATGGCAAACAGATGGGAAAACAATGGAAACAGTGACAGACTTTATTTTCTTGGGCTTCAAAATCACTGCAGTCATGAAGGTAAAAGACTCTTGCTCCTTGAAAGAAAAGCTATGATAAAACTGCTGCTGCCGCTAAATCGCTTCAGTCGTGTCCGACTCTGTGCAACCCCATAGACGGCAGCCCACCAGGATCCCCCATCCCTGGGATTCTCCAGGCGAGAATACTGGAGTGGGTTGCCCTTTCCTTCTCCAATGCATGAAAGTGAAAAGTGAAAGTGAAGTTGCTCAGTCATGTCCAACTCCTAGCGACCCCATGGACTGCAGCCCACCAGGCTCCTCCGTCCATGGGATTTTCCAGGCAAGAGTACTGGAGTGGGTTGCTATTGCCTTCTCCATGACAAAGCTAGACAGCGTATTAAAAAGCAGGGACATTACTTTACCAACAAAAGTCTGTCTAGTAAAAGCTACAGTGTTTCCAGTCATGTATGGAAGTGAAAGCTGGACCATGAAGAAAGCGGAGCGCTGAAGAATCGATGCTTCTGAACTGTGCTGTTGGCGAAGACTCTTGAGAGTCCCTTGGACTGCGAGGAGATCCAACCAGTCCATTCTAAAAGAAATTCGTCCTGAATGTTCTTTGGAAGGACTGACTGATGTTGAAGCTGAAGCTCTAATACTTTGGCCACCTGATGCGATGAACGGACTCACTGGAAAAGACCCTGATGCTGGGAAAGATTGAAGGCGGAGGAGAACAGGATGATTGGATGGCATCACTGACTTGATGGACATGAGTCTTGAGCAGGCTCCAGGAGTTGGTGATGGGCAGGAGGCCTGGGGTGCTGTAGTCCATTGTGCACAGCTGCATACGACTGAACGACTGGACTGAACTGAACCGTCTCACTGTCCTCACGTGGTCTTTCCTCTGATGCCTCTGCATGTTCACATTTCCCTTTATAAAGACATTAGTCATACTGGACTGAGGTGTTAAGGTGTTAGTTGCTCAGTCCTTTTTACTCTTTGCGACCCCATGGACTGTAGTCCACCAGGCTCCTCTGTCCATCGGATTTCCCAGGCAAGAATACTGGGCTGGGTAGCCATTTCCTTCTCTAGGGGATTTTCCCAACCCATGGATCAAACACGGGTCTCCTGCGTTGCAAGCAGATTCTTTACCATCTTTACCATCGGCCTGCTCTAAAGACTTCATTTTAATTTAATCGCCTCTTTAAATGCCTGTCTCCAAATGCAGTCATATTCCCTTGCACTATTGCAGTTGGCTCAGACCTGTGAGACTACCACTTAGGAGTTAATTTCTATTAAAAAAAAAGTATCCTGGGGTTTGGGGGAGAATGGATACATGTATATGTATAGTTGAGTCTCTTTGCTGTTCACCTGAAACTATTACAACATTGTTAATCAGGTATACTCCAATATAAAAAAAAAGTTTAAAGTTTGGGGGAAAAGTATCCTATGCCACATTCCAAGTCATTAGAAGAGTTAGGGTATAAAACTTATGGACCCAATTTCCAGCCCAAGACTTTATCCTCTACTCATAATAATGAAATCCTTTGACAACTAAAATAATATTTTTAGCCCATTCTTACACTGTGGACATCGGAGAAGGCAATTGCACCCCACTCCAGTACTCTTGTTTGGAAAATCCCATGGAGGGAGGAGCCTGGAAAGCTGTGGTCCATGGGGTTGCTGGGGGTCAGACACGACTGAGTGACTTCACTTTCACTTTTTACTTTCATGCACTGGAGAAGGAAATGGCCACCCACTCCAGGGTTCTTGCCTGGAGAACCCCAGGGACGGGGAGGCCTGGTGCGCTGCAGTCTGTGGGTTTGCACAGAATTGGACACGACTGAAGTGACTTAGCAGCAGCACACTGTGGACACAGATGTATCCTGATTCGTCTGTTTCTAATGTTCTTAAGTGTTTCTTTCTTCTTAGCAATTCCTAACAATAGTAATTCAGATTCATCCCACATTCATTTAGCCTTACTATATGTCAGACGCTTTCATGCATCATAACTCAGTTGACTCTCACAGCTACCCAGGGAGGCATGCGCTGTTATTCTCCTGTTAGAGCTTAAGAAATAGAGTCACTGAGAGGCTAAGTGAAGAACGCAACGGAGAAACTCAGGATTTTCCCACTTTACTACTAGAGAACGATTTCTTTTCTCCTGTCATTTATTTGCATGAGAAAGGACCCCAAATCTTAGTGATTAAAAGAACAACAGCCTATTTATTTGATGATTCTCTGGGTTGGTGATCTGCTCAGCTGGGTGGTATTTCTGCGTTGGTGGTGAGCTGCTGGTTAGCTGGGCAGCTCTGTTTCTGGAGGTTAGCTGGCTTATGTTTAGGGCAGTGAGGTAACTGGGCCACGCGTCTCCCATCATACTGCAAACAAACTCAGGCTCTATTACGCGGTAGTTGTCGTGGGCTCCAAGAGCAGCCAGGCCATACAAGCTCCAGCGTGTGAATGCGTTTCAGCCTCTGTCTGCAGCACAATGTGTGGCCGCCCACAGACTAGGTCACCTGGCTCAGAGTCAGTGTGGACATCCCTCCAAGGATATGGATGGAGGAGGGGAGTAATCTGTGTTGCTGTCGTTCATTTGTCCCGTTCTGGTCTCAAAATACTTTTGAAACTTATAACGATGAATGTGTATATGTATTATGTATATATTGCAGGGCTTCCCAGGAGGCTCTTTAGTTCTTCACTTTCTGCTATAAGGTGGTGCCATCTGTATATCTGAGGTTAGTGATGTTTCTCCAATTACGCGGTAGTTGTCGTGGGCTCCAAGAGCAGCCAGGCCATACAAGCTCCAGCGTGTGAATGCGTTTCAGCCTCTGTCTGCAGCACAATGTGTGGCCGCCCACAGACTAGGTCACCTGGCTCAGAGTCAGTGTGGACATCCCTCCAAGGATATGGATGGAGGAGGGGAGTAATCTGTGTTGCTGTCGTTCATTTGTCCCGTTCTGGTCTCAAAATACTTTTGAAACTTATAACGATGAATGTGTATATGTATTATGTATATATTGCAGGGCTTCCCAGGAGGCTCTTTAGTTCTTCACTTTCTGCTATAAGGGTGGTGCCATCTGCATATCTGAGGTGATTGATATTTCTCCTGGCAATATTGATTCCAGCTTGTGTTTCTTCTAGCCCAGCATTTCTCATGATGTACTTTGCATATAAGTTAAATAAGCAGGGTGACAATGTACAGCCTCTATGTACTCCTTTTCCTATTTGGAACCAGTCTGTTGTTCCATGTCCAGTTCTAACTGTTGCTTCCTGATCTGCGTATAGGTTTCTCAAGAGGCAGGTTAGGTGGTCTGGTATTCCCATCTCTTTCAGAATTTTCCACAGTTTATTGTGATTAACACAGTCAAAGGCTTTGGCATAGTCAATAAAGCAGAAGTAGATGTTTTTCTGGAACTCTCTTGTTTTTTTGATGATCTAGCGGATGTTGGCAATTCGATCTCTGGTTCCTCTTTCTTTTCTAAAACCAGCTTGAACATCTGGAACTTCACGGTTCATGTATTGCTGAAGCCTGGCTTGGAGAATTTTGAGCATTACTTTACTAGCGTGTGAGATGAGTGCAACTGTGCGGTAGTTTGAGCATTGTTTGGCATTGCCTTTTTTTGTTATAGGGCTAGCCAGAAAGTTTGTTTGGGTTTTTCTATAGGACATTATGGAAAATGCAAATGAAGTTTTTTTCCAACCCAATATGTTAGTTTGGAAATTGGGGAGATACACAAAAATCTAAAGAAGGAAAAAATCATCTGTAAGGTACCACTCGGAGATAATCATTGTCAGTATCCTACTGTGTTTCCTCCTGTCTTGTGAACATGTGAGTGAACGTATCATTGTGTGTGCATATATGCTTGTGTAATATTCTCTTTTAAAAGGTTAATAGCCAAGCCTTCCTTTTTAACTGACATTATATCAGGAACGTTTCCCCATGTCGCCAAATAATTCTTGAATATATATCTTTTAGTATTCTATCTTGTCTCTCCACTATATTTATCCTTACCCCATCTTTAATTTATTAATTCTTTTTTTGCTGTTTAAGTTGCTTGCATTCTTTTTTATGTTGTTTTTAGTCAATATAAATAACAGTATATTAAAAACTCTGGAATATAAATCTTTATCAACATTTCTGGTGATTTTCCTGGGACAGATTCCCAGAAGTAAATTACTAGATCAAAGAAGATAACATTTCTAGAGCTTTTGATACATTTAGCTAAATTGCTTTCCTGGAATTTATTCTCTTATAGACCTGTGGGAGAAGGCCTGCACTGTGGCACTCTCAAGAGTGCTAAGTATTATCTTGAAAAGAGAAAAAAGATCATTTTTGCCAATTAGACAAAAAAAAAAAAGATATCTTAATTTGCATTCCTGGTAAGCAGTAAGGATAAACATTTTGGAAATGCTTATTGACCATTTATAGTTCTGTGAATGCCCTCTTCCTGAAAAAAAAGAAAGATGTACATTTTACATTAATTTGTACAGATTACTCTGTATTCACAGTTGCTAAGTTACAAATATTTTCCTACTTAACTTCTCCTTTGTCTTTTAATTTTGTTTGGGGAATTTTTTTTGACATGTAGAAGTTCAAAAGTTTTCCTTGTTTAATCTCTTTTTCTTTCTGTTTTGATAACAGTCATCACTTTCATGTTTACAATGTTTTTTTGACCTACCTCTTGAAAAATATAAGATGTAGTGGCTTTGCCACTTAGCAGAACAGTGTTCAGAAAGGCTGTCTGTCTCTGGAACCATAACTGACAGGTAGAGCTGATCTATTGTGTGACGTTTTCCCCTCCAACTGAGCTTAGTGTCAAGTGCCTTCAGGGTCCCTGTTTAATGACACAAGGATGCTCGGCAAAGGCCCCCTGAGGCCTTGTGGTGATGCTGTGAGCCCATCAGGAAACCTGCACCTCGCTCATACCTACCGTATTTTTTTTTTTTAACCACTGGCCCCAGCCTCCCATCATCCTGGCCAGGATGTGGGTGTTGTACTCTTCTTCTTCATCGTCCTAAAACTTTTTATTTTGTACTGGAGGGCTTCCCTGGTAGCTCAGATGATGAAGAATTTGCCTGCCATGTGGGAGACCTGGGTTTGATCCCTGGGTTGGGAAGATCCCCAGGAAAAGGGAATGGCTACCCATTCCATTATTCTTGCCTAGAGAATTCCATGGATAGAGGAGCCTGGTGGGCTATGGTCCACGGGGTTGCAAAGAGCTGGACATGACAGAGAGATCAACATAGCTGATTAAGGGGCTTCCCTGATGGCTCAGTGATAAAGAATCTGTCTGCCGTTGCAGGAGACTCGGATTCGATTATTGAGTCAAGAAGATCCCCTAGAGAAGGAAATGGCCATTCAGTCCAGTATTCTTGCCTGGGAAATCCCATGGATGGAGGAGCCTGGCAGGCTTCAGTCTATGGGGTCACAAAAGAGTCAGACATGACTTAATGACTAAACAGAAACAAAAATGGGTTCTCAAAGAAGTAACTTATTCAAAGCCCCAGTGCTGGGAAGGGTCCAGGCTGAGATGTAAACTTAGGCTGAGGAAATGAACCGTGAAGGGAGAATCTGTGTCCCTGTCATCCATCGTTTATATTTCTCTGAAGTTATGAATGTCATCAGATTGTATCCAGGAAGCCTTTTCTGACCACTCTGTCTAAAAAGGACCTTGTCCCTCGCCTCTGCATTACGTTCTTTTTTCCTCACTGTATGTTTTCCTCCATTGCTCTTACTTGTTTGACATCCGTCTCTCATGTTAAGCTGCACATTCTCTAGCACAGATATGACCACACCATGTTCTTACCTTTTGAATGCCCAGGACCTGTTCAGTGGTGGTACACAGGAGGCATTTAGTAAGTGGTAGCTTATTGAATAAATGAAGACCGAGTATGATGACGGAGGGTAATATAGAGGTTCAAAGCACAGACTCTGGAGCCACACTACTTGGTTTTGATCTCAGTTTTTCTATGTGCTGGCTGTGTGATCTTAGGAAAGTTCCTTAACCCCTCTGTGCCTCGCTTTTCTCATCTGTTGAATGAGAATAATACTAATCAGTCTCCTCATGATAGTTGTAAGGACTGAATGGTGTGTAAGCAACTCAAAAGCATTTAAATATTGCTTGGCACATGGGAAGCGGTTAATGAGGACGAGGCATTTGTATGTGTGAGTCCGCTGGAAGAGATGAGGATGTTGGTCGAGCTCATGAGAAAATGGTAGACACTATTATGCTTGAAATAGTTTGCTACAGTAGAAAGATTATGAGATTTGCTGTCAGACTTATCTGGAATGCAACCCAAGCTCTGTGACTATTAGCCAGGTATAATAAGCTGAATGTGTTTCCCTTAAATTCAGGTGATGAAACTTAACCCCAATATGTTGGTATTAGGAGGTGGGTCCTTGGGAGGTGATGAGGTCATGAAGGAGATCCTGAGGAGGTCATGAAGGTCATGATGAGGTCATTGGAGGAGGAAATGGCAATCCATTCCATATTCTTGCCTGAGGAATCCCCATGGACAGAAGACCCTGACAGGCTACAGACCATGGGGTCGAAAAGAGTCAGACACAACTAGATCAACTTAGTGCACACACAAGGGAGTGACAGTGGAGCCCTCAAGAGCGGCATTAGTGCCCTTATGAAAATCACCCCAGGACAGAGCCCTTGTCCCTTCAGGCAAGGACTCAGCAGAAAGACTATGAACCAGGAAGCAGGCCCTCACCTGACTTCTGATCTGCCATCATCTTGATTTTGGAGTTCCAGCCTCTAGAACTATAAGAGAGAAGTATCCACTGTTGATAAGCCATCCAGTCTTTGGTATTTTTGTTATAGCAGCCTGAGTGGACTAAGGCACCAGGTGATTTGGGCAAGTCAATTACCCAGGTGGGGGCTTCCCTGGTAGCTCAGATGGTGAAGAATCTGCCTGCAATGCAGGAAACCTGGGTTTGATCCCAGGGTTGGGAAGATCCCCGGGAGAAGGGATGGCAATCCACTCCAGCATTCTTGCCTGGCAAATCCCATGAACAGAGGTGACTAGCAGGCTAATATCAGAGAAGGCAATGGCACCCCACTCCAGTACTCTTGCCTGGAAAATCCCATGGACGGGGGAGCCTGGTAAGCTGCCGTCTCTGGGGTTGCACAGAGTCGGACATGACTGAAGCGATTTAGCAGCAGCAGCAGCAGGCTAATATGGAGTCGAAAAGAGCTGGGTAAGACTGAACAACCAACATTTTCACTTTCAACAGTCATTACCCATGCGAGTCTGTCCCTGCGTCTGTGAGCCACGCTGCGTTAGCAGGCACATACACCAGCATTGTTGTGAGGGAGCAAAAATACAAAAAATAAGGATAAAAGCCCTGATGACGTTCATGCACGGCAGACTTAGTGTGCCCATGGGGTGACACATGGTCTGTGAAGAACTGCCTAATGTAGGTGAAGAGCCTACACGTCTGCAACAAATGTGAACAAGTGTATGAATGAAGGTGGATTTTGTTGAATGAATGCAGAGAAGAGACAGGCATTGCTTTTTTGGTTTAGGACTTTAAAAACCTTATATTGGGGAGAGGGTAGGAGAGATTATGTAGGTGGCAAGAATTGTGTGATGAGTAGGTGAAATTCTGGCATTGAGAACTGCATTTTCAAGATTTTCCCAGGCACCAGTTTTCCTCTTGCCCTTCTCAAGGGCCTGCTTGGGTGGGCAGTGTTCCGTGCTAATGTGCTGTGACATGGCTTGAGCTCACAATCACGTCTTCTTTGTAGGAACAAAGAAATAAAAACCATGACTTCTAAAAGATTCCCTAATGGCTGCAGTGTTTCGGCTTCCTGAACATAACTGAATTAATTCACAGTTTCCCTAGAACAGGACTGGAATCCATCAACCTGTGGCTCTGTCATGCTTGTTCAGGAGATATGCCAATTGGATCCACTTAATTCTGTGAAAAAATAGTTGTCAGCCAGTTTTTCTTTGCATCTCACCTGGGCAGTTGAATCTTGGGTGGTCTTTTTCTCTGATTGAATAGATTAATCTGTTCCTTGTAAATTACATCAAACTGCTAGTCTGCACCCTACACCATGGAATATCAGCTTTATTAGTTCCATTCTTGGAGACAGACATTGTGAAAAATAGAAAGCACATTGTGTAACCAAGGTATGGCAATTTTCAATGCACACAATTCCAAATGACCTTCTTGGTTTTCTGAGTGTAAATTACTTAGTAACAATGGAGTTAACGGAACTATTATTCACTCAGAACAACATTGCTATTACTCATTTAACACAAACCCCACAGGAGATGCCTCTAGTATATGAAATACATTATGGCTAATTATGAAGTTGCTAAAGTCTTCTAAAGCATTTGTTTGAAAATTCAGGAAATGGAAATATTAGCAAATCTAGATTTTAATTAACCTTGGCAGTCTTCACAATGTAGCTCTTTGGGTAAATAAGTCAAGGGAACATATTGTTATAGTTATTTGGTAAACAAGAGGGAAAAACCTAAAGGTTAATAAAGTTTGCAAGTCACTTGTCAGCTACTCTCTTATTTGTAGTTTTTGACTCCATTTTAGAATGATTCTGAGGAAATTATGGCTGAAAATTTTGACATGTCTTGAGATACTGTAGAAAGTGGTCTTCTGAAGTTGTTTGGTCTTAAAAAAAAACCAAAACAACACTCCTGGGCTTCTCTGGCTGTCCAGTAGTTAAGACTCTGCACTTCCAATGCAGGAGCACTAGTTAGATCCCTGGTTGGGAACTAAGCCCACATTCCATGTGGACTGGCCAAAAAAAAAAAAAAAAAAAAATCACATAAAAAAGAATATTCCCTTTCCTTGTCAAGGTATCCTATTTTCAAAATAAACCAAAGAAGAGATACACTGAAAAAACTCAAAAGACTTCAGAATTTTACCTAATCAGAATTTTAACTCTGGGTACCATCCTTATTCAATAGTGAAAGTGAAATCACTGAGTCATGTCCGACTCTTTGTGATCCCATGGGCTATAGCCTACCAGGCTCCTCTCACCATGGGATTCTCCAGGCAAGAGTGCTGGAGTGGGTTGCCATTTCCTTCTCCAGGGGATCTTCCCGACCTAGGGATCGAACCCAGGTCTCCTGCATTCCAGGCAGACGCTTTAACCTCTGAGCCACCAGGGAAGCCCAATAAACATCCTTTATTATCTTCTAGGCAATGAATGCAGGTACTTAATTTGGAAAAAGGTTGAGGAGGAAGATTGGGGGAAATTTTAGATAGATTTAAAAAGTCCCTTCTATTATTCTACTTTTTATCTCCTTTGTTATGTATGAAATATCAAGGTTAGAAGAAACTTTACAAGTCATTTAGTTAGTTTTCCATTGAATTTCCTGTAGAGAATTTGTGACTCTCTGATCTTCTAACCTTGACTTGGATTTTGGCAATGGGAAGCTCAGTATGAACTAGTAGTCTTCCTAGATTTTTTGGAGGGGAAGACTTTTTAAAAAATTGAATAGTTGATTTACAGTGTCACGTTAGTTTTGTATGTAACTGATATATTGATATATATATAACTGACATACATTTATTATAGCTGATACATATTAATGTATATCATATATATGGCCATCCTTTTACAGATTCTTTTCCTGTACAGGTTATTATAAAAAGGGCTTTTCTGATAGCTCAGTTGGTAAAGAATCTGCTGCAATGCAGGAGACTCTGGTTCGATTCCTGGGTCGGGAAGATCCTCTGGAGTAGTGATAGGCTACCCACGCCAGTATTCTTGGTCTTCCTCTGTGGCACAGCTGGTCAAGAATCCGCCTGCAATGTGGGAGACCTGGGTTTGATCCCTGGGTTGGGAAGATCCTCTGGAGAAGGGAAAGGCTACCCACTCCAGTATTCTGGTCTGGAGAATGCCATGGACTATATAGAACTTGGGGTCGCAAAGAGTCAGACGCGACTGAGGAACTTTCACTTTATTTCACATCTATTTCACTGCAAGCAACCCCTTTGTAAACAAATCTTCCTTGAATGACCCCGGTTGGATTAAGCCAACTGTTTCCAGTTGGGACCCTGGCTGATATAATAGCCCTTCAGATAATTCTAGTACACTGTGTACCCACCACGTCGTCTTCACTCAGATGCGCTGATTCCTCAGTTGTGGCTAACGTTGCTTGTCTTTAGGACCGCTACCCATTCTATGCAGTACTTTATTTCACATCTATTTCACTGCAAGCAACCCTTTGTAAACAAATCTTCCTTGAATGACCCCGGTTGGATTAAGCCAACTGTTTCCAGTTGGGACCCTGGCTGATATAATAGCCCTTCAGATAATTCTAGTACACTGTGTACCCACCACGTCGTCTTCACTCAGATGCGCTGATTCCTCAGTTGTGGCTAACGTTGCTTGTCTTTAGGACCGCTACCCATTCTATGCAGTGTTCCAGTTGGGTGATTTACGATGTGTGGGACCTAGCGCTGAAAGCCGTGGTCCTGGACTAATCAGAACACAGCATGGTTCTCCTTCATCTCCTCTGGAGATCACTTTACTCATTAGCACAGCCAGAACATGTGTGCAGACCTCCTTTGGACACTCTGTTGTGTGTGGGCAGCCTGCTGAGCTTGTGATCGTGGTTGTGTGAAATGTGGGGCTTGCAGTCAGTCAGACCTCAGTGTGAGTCCTGGCTCTACCACTTACCAGATGTGTGAGCCACTCTGAGTCCATGTGTGTGTGTATGTGTTAGTTGCTCAGTTGTGTCTGACTCTGCGACCCCATGAACTGTGTAGCCCGCCAGGCTGCTCTGTCCATGGAGTTCTCCAGGCAAGAAGCTGGAGTGGGTTGCCATGCCCTCCTCCAGGGGATTCTCCCAACTGAGGGATCGAACCTGGGTTTTTTGTATTGCAGGTGGATTCTTTACCATCTGAGTCACCAGGGAAACCCTTCTGAGACCATAGGAAAGGGTAAAGTGCCAATTCCTTCCTCGCAGTTTTGTTACGAGAGTTAAATGAGCCCATGTATATGGAATTGCTCAGTGAGGTATAAAGCGCTATGCAGATCCCATTATTCTTATTCATCAGGTGGTGTTCCTCCTGTTCTTCCTTCTGTCTCCCCTCTGGTTACCTTTCTGGTCTCCCTTCCTCTCCCAGCTTCTGGGGCGTCATCTGTTTCCTTTGACAAGAATGTCTCTCAGTACTTCCGATTCCAGATCCAGCAATGTTCTGGGTGTTTCTCAGAGCTCAGCATGGTTACCTTCCCAGCATTTACTTTCTTCAGGGGATCTTCCCCACCCGACCTGCATTGCAGGCAGATTCTTTACTGTCTGGGCCACCATGGAAGCCCTCCTGATGATATACCCAGTTTTTAAAATCCAAGACCAAGATGGGTTCATCACCTTCCCCACTAATTTTAAGTGAACATTTTTGAGATTCCCAGTGAGTTTTGCTGAATAGAGATTTTGGAACACTGTCTTAAATTAAAAAGGCTTGGGAGTACATGAAAGTGGAAAATTCGGTTGCAAGGAAGTGACTTCCTTGGTTTATTGCAGTGAGAAAAGTTAGCTGACAAGAGTGAATCTTTAAAGAATTAATTTACAAAACTACGTGTTTAACATTGCAGCCTCAGCTGAAAGAGCCAGGGAGTCGGAAAAATGCTGAGTGTGGGGAAAGTTGCTGATGGCCTTCGCACCTTGTGAGGAAGGCAAGCCAAGTCTGCACCCTCAGGGGGTAGGATGCCCCTGGGAGGTGAATCTTTCCAGTGCACTGTGGTCTGTGTAGCTTCGCTGGTGGCTCAGGGGTAGAGAACCTGCCTGACAATGCAGGAGGCGTGGCTTGTATCGGTGGGTTCGGAAGATCCCTGGGAGAGAGAAATGGGAACCTACTCCAGTATTCTTGCCGGGGAAATCCCATGGACAGAGGAGTCTGGTGGGCTGCGGTCCGTGGGGTTGCACATGAGCTGGACACTGTCTATCAACTAAACAACAACAAAATGCTCTGAAAGGGAGCATCTTGTCTCCTTGAAGTTCTGCAGGTAGAGCTCCCTGCTGGCCTGGCCAGTGTCCTGGAGCTTCCTTTTGAGAGCTACAGAGAGCTGAGAAGCCAGGCTCATTCTTAATATGCCATCAAGTTCATTTTACTCAAGAAGAGTGGTAGCTAGTGAACTAAGACTTGTGATAGCTACATACTAGAGAGCTTTTTTTTTTTTAAACAAAACCCACAAACCATGGAATCAGGAACTGCTCTAACACCTGATCCTCTACTTTCTAATGTATTCTATGCTCAGGTGCACGACTGGTATGGTGGCATGCTGGGGGCATTAGGGAGAGAGTGGATAGGTATTCTGAAGACAGTGCTAGCTTTGGAATCAAACAGAACTGGGCCTGAGCCCAAGTTCTACCATTTACTTGCTCAGTGATAATAATTTACCTCTTTGAGGCTCAGTTTCTCATCTGTGAAGTGATGACAAAGAAACTTACTTTGATGGCCATTGTATTTGATGGCAGTCAGCATCTCACATTATAGCTTATACTAGTACCTGACACACGACAAATGCTGCTGCTGCTGGTGGTGCTGGTGGTGCTGCTGCTGGTGGTGGTGCTGCTGCTGGTGTTGTTGGTGCTGGTGGTGGTGCTGGTGCTGGTGGTGCTGATGGTGTTGCTGGTGCTGCTGGTGGTGGTGTTGCTGGTGGTGGTGCTGGTGCTGGTGCTGGTGCTGCTGGTGGTTTTGCTGCTGGTGGTGGTGGTGGTGGTGGGTTATCATGGTGGTGGCTGCTGGGAGGCAATGGGGCTTTTTCTTCCCATTCAGTATTTTGGGGTACATGATCCTTCTTTGTGATTACAAAGTTGTTGTTCTTGTTTAGTCACTAAGTTATGTCCCACTCTTTGCAGCCCCATGGATTGTAGCCTGCCAGGCTCCTCTGTCCGTGGGATTTCCCAGGCAAGAATCCTGGAGCGGGTTGCTGTGTTCTTCTCCAGGGGATCTTCCCGAACCAGGGCTTGAATCCATGTCTCCTACATTGTAAGTGGATTCTTTGCCACTGAGTCACCAGGGACAATAGAATTTTGAGATTCTGAAGATGGAGGGGATTTTCCTCCAGTCTTCTACATGTGATGCCTAACTACATTTGAGTTAATATTTCATCCTTCATTTCAACATCCTTCTAATGGGGGCATTCAGGAACTCATGACCCTGATGTTGATCATGTGGTTTCTTTCTGAGCAGTAGTTTCCTAACCTGGAAAATAGGGTTGATAATGCCTAGGTATCAAGATTGTTATAGACGTCAAAGGTCATGCATGTCAAAGTGAGACAGGAGGGCAATAACTGTTTTTCTCCTTTCTCTTTCCCTTCCCTGGAAGCTGCTTGTTTCATCTCCTGATGGGTCTATTTATTTTTAGACCCACGTTTTGATTCCCTGGGCTTTTACCCATCAGTCTTTTTCCCTCTGTGTGGCCTCGTCGGGGTGAACTGAGCCAGTCCTTCCTAAGCCAGCCCCTGACCTCACTCTGGTCCCCCAGCGTCTCCTCATCTCTAGTCCTTGGTTCCTTTGATCACGCCTTGTCATCACATGGTTTCCAGTCCTCTTGCCCTGTTTAATCTTCTCTGTGTGTGTGCCTGCTTCCTTCTCAAACAGTGGTACCTATAAGAGTCAGGGGTGAAGGAGAATTTAGGGAGCTTCTCACTTGTAGTTTTGGACCTGGAGAAACTGAGGTCCAATGTAAAGAGTATCAGTACAGCAAGTCGTGTGGTTGGCGCATGTCCCAAAAGAGTTTTCTTTTTTTTATCATGGTGTCTATTTACTTTGGGCTGTGCTGGGTCTCTGTGGCTGTGCAGGCTGTGCGGTGTGTGGGGCTTCTCATTTTGGCGGCTTCTCTGGTTGTGGAGCATGGCTCTAGGTCTCTTGGGCTCCAGTAGCTATTGCTCGTGGACTCCAGAGCACAGATTCAGTAGTTGCAGGGGACGGGCTTAGTTGCTCTGAGGCATGTGGGATCTTCCTGGATCAGATATTGAACCCGCGCGTCTTGCATCGGCAGGCGAATTTCTTAATCTTGAGCCATCAGGGACACCCAAGAAGTGTTTTCTGATTTATCTGTTTATAGCTCTGATGCTACAGTGGCAAGAACTTTTATAGTTTCACTGCAGTGTTTCCCTACTTTTCCCAGAAAGGCCTCCAGATACAGCAAAAGGGTTCTCTTGGTGGTGAGAGCATCTGGATTCTTCAAGAACATTTTACATGCAACGGCAGTTGGTGTTCCTTAGCACGACCATTTGAAATTTGGATGAGCTTCCACTGTTTGAAGCTGGTGCAGCTGTACTGTGGAAGCGTAAGCTGGTAATTTTTATTCCACATGGAAAGAGGAGTGGTCAGGAAAGAAGGCAGGGTCCCCCTGTGAAATGGAGCTAAAGTACTTCCTTTGGTAAGGTCTCGTAGTTCAACTGCAGGTGCATCATCCGATCTCTCTGGCCTTGATTTCCTCTTCTTAAAATGAGCCTCTGCACTCTATGACCTCTGCATTGCCTAATACTAAGGGTTACAGGAAGATTATGTGAAAATAATATATCAATTGTTGTTTTCGATTATAAAGTATGATGCATAAGCACACTTTCTTGCAAACTAGATTTAATAAATTTCTTATTGCTCAGTTACCGCTTGTGAATTCATAGTCATCTTGGTTACCTGAGGCAGGTTGCCAAGTCTGGAATACCCCATGCAGGTTTGATCCTTGGGGCAGGAAGATCCCCTGGAGAAGAACATGGCAACTCACTCCAGTATTCTTGCCTGGAGCATTCCATGGGCAGAGGAGGCTGGCAGGTTACAGTACACAGCGTTGCAAAGAGTTGGACATGACTGAAGCAACTTAGCACACACACACAAGTTCATTGTTCTGTTTTTTTTTTTTCTCAAGGTCAAGTTCAAGATTCCAGGCTCTGGAATGTCTTTTTGGATGACATTGGCCATGGTGAGTTTTTTGTCATCTGAGCTTAGTCCTACCTGTCATGTTTTTTTTAAATTTCAGGCACAATTACTACTACTTCATATTTGCCTTCTCCTGAACCATGTTCCAGTGAGTTCTGCCAACTTCAGGTCTTATAAGACTTTCCAGTCAAATCCTTTTGTATCTCACAAATGCATAAAAATAGAGCTATTGAAGCAAGAAATAAAAGTTGAGAACATGTTAAGAGTTCAGTTCATATCAGTCGCTCAGTCATGTCCAACTCTTTACGACTGTAAGGACAGCAGCACTCCAGGCCTCTCTGTCCATCGCCAACTCCCGGAGTTTGCTCAAATTCATGTCCATTGAATCAGTGATGCCATCCAACCATCTCATTCTCTGTCATCCCCTTCTCCCACCTTCAATCTTTCCCAGCATCAGGGTCTTTTCCAATGAGTTAATTCTTTGCATCAGGTGGCCAAAGTATTGGAGTTTCAGCTTCAGCATCAGTCCTTTCAATTGAATATTCAGGACTGATTTTCTTTAGGATTGACTCTGAAGAGTCTTCTCCAACACCACAGTTTGGAAGCATCAGTTCTTTGGCACTCAGCTTTCTTTATGGTCCATCCATACATGACTACTGGAAAAACCATAGCTTTGACTAGATGGACCTTTGTTGGTAAAGTAACAGTTACCTTCCATTTATAATGCTTTGATTACAGTGAGGTTACTTGTTTTAAGTTTGGGGCCATACATATTTCTTTTACTTTTTATTCCTTCCTCCCTCCCTCCTTCCTTCCTTTCTACTAGTGAATCAAACTTGGATCTGCTTGCCCACACACAAGAAAGCCAATTTATTGACACTGGGTTGTGGTGAAATAAGATGCAATGTAAATTGCTGCAAGGAGTACTAAGCAAGGAGTCCAGGGCAGCTGGGGCTTAACGCTTTCAGGGAAAGGTTTATTAAGACCGAGTGAGGGAGGGTGAGGGTGGGGTGTGTGATCAGCTCTGGGACATTCTTCTGATCCCTTAGCAGTGAGGTGAGCAGGAGTCAACATTCTCAACCTTCTGGTTCCAAACGATCTGGGCAGCATACCGTTCACTTCTTCCACCTGGTGGGGGCTTCAGTATCTGCAAAATAACCCGGAGGACATGGCTCAGAATATTATCTACAGACCTTGAGGAGGAACTAAATGTCCTAGACTTTGAGTAATGGCTAAACTATTATTATTTTGTCTTGCTTGACCGTTTTCCCTTCTTTCCGCATTTTCTCACTTCTGTGATTAAATTTCTTCATTGACTGAAGTTTTTCCACAGACAAAAGGCAGGCTGAGGACATAGCAGCAGGGGGAGTCTTATTCAAGGAAGACTTCATGGGTCCCTGATCAATTATACTTCCTTCTGTCCTCTCTCTCTCTTCCGTTTTGCTTTCCTTTTTAAAAATTTCCCATTTGTATCTTTTCCCAGTATCTTCAATTTTTTTTTCTTCTAAATTTGTTAGATTTTGCTTTATGGCTTTTGTCTTTGTTGATATACTTCACACTTTTTCTTATATATAAAGATTATGTAAATATTCATCAATCTTATCTAAGTATTGTTTATGTATTAAAAAAATGAAATCCTTAATTTATGAAATGTCAACCCACTCTTGTATTCTTGCCTAGAAAGCCCATGGACGGAGGAGCCTAGTGGGCTACAGTTCACGAGGTTGCAAAAAGTTAGATGTGACTGAGCACACGTATCACAGACGGTAAAACATAAGTCAGGGTTCCAGTGTGGCATTTTTTCCCTAAGTAAGTGAGCTAGGATTTTCATTGCCTTTGCCAAGTGTAATCTTTTCTTCTCCCAGTTGAAACACTTTATTCAGAATAAACAAAATGATGTGGTTCCAATGATTTGCCTGCCTTTACTGACAAGAGGCTACGATTCATTGTTTTTATTATTTTAGTTTCAAATTTCAATTTAGTATCTTTTATTGCACAGACTCCCCTCCTTTTGTTTCTGCTGTTCTCCATTCCCTCCCTCACCTTTAGTTTTATAGCTTATTCCTACAGATAATCATTAGGGTGTTAAGTCTTCCAAGACATTCTATTGTATTTTGATTGAAATTGCATTACCATGATGGGATAAAATAGATTCCAGAAAATAAAGAAAAAAAACAAACATAAATAATAGCAGAGTAGAAATCCAGAATTGTAAAAAAAAGAGTCCCAAATTAGAGTGAAATTTGGTAAAATGACAGAGATTTAAAAAAAAATCAGGGAAAAGATGATAGAAATAAACATGGATTAGAAAAAAGAATAACTCTTAGGCCTGAAGAATAAGTCAGAAACCATATTCAAAGTGACACAGAAAAAATGTTTCTGAAACCAAAGTAAGTTGTGAACCTTATCCAGGAGACTTAGCCAGAAGATTTAATTAAATCTGACAAACATTTTGACAAATCCTGGTGAAAATGATGAATTCTATGAACAATGAAAGAATCCTAGAAAACTTCAGACAGAAAAAACACAAGTGCAGTGGAAAAAAGGAGTTCTTGGACATTTGTCTACAACATTGGATAAAGGCAGTCAATGCAACAGCATCCATAAAGTTTGTGAGGATTATGACTCAAAAATTCTATACCCAGTCAAATTGTCCTTTGTAATTTCAACAATTAGCGTGCATTTTCCTATTACAAAAGAAAAATGTCTTCATGGTAGAAAATACAAACTTACTATTAAAATTGAAAACATCTTAAAAACTCAAAACCACATGGAATCATATTATTATTTTTTTAAATCCCAGTTTCTCCACTGCTTCCTTAGCAGTGGGGCCTAGAGACTTTGTTGATGTAACTTGTTTACACTCATTCTCCTCCCCCAGTCCTCACGATGATGACTGGAATTTGGCTCCATATTTGTACTGCCTATCAGTCAAAAACGTTTGAGTTTGGTTTTGGTTAAAGAGGAACTCAGAAGCAAGTTAGGAATGAACACACAGCCTGGAAATGAATGGACTTATGTGCCTAAAAATTTGAGTTTAAGTGCATCTCCTAAGCGTTGAGTGAAAACCAGCCAAAGCCATGAAATAAATCCTTAGCATCTGAAGTTGTGTAAACCAGGAATGTCAAGGGGTTTATTCGAAACAAAGGTCATTGCCATAGGTGGAATTGGGCAGACACAAGTTTGTGTATGCAGGTCTTTATTTAATTTGTGTGACTTCGGCTTCTTAGATCACAGAGCCCATTTTTCTTTTTTTAGCACATATAAAATGATGATAATCATGTCCATCTTATGTAGTTGTTGTGAAGGTTAAATGAAATGATATTTATAACCAGCATAGCAAGACCCTGCATATTAGCTCATTAATAAAATGATGACTGCTCAAATAATGATTTAGTAAACATAATCATTGTTAGCTTCATTACAATGCTGAATAAAATCAGTGGATACTAGAAACCAAGAGATCAAGAAATTAAGCATTCCTTCAACATCTGGGCCAAGTAATTAATTCTCATATTCATAAGCTTTGGTGATACATTATGAAGTAATATATGCCTCTTGTGAATTACAACTTTTTAATTAATTCACCTCCTGGGTACTGATTAGTACTAATTTATAGCTTAGTTTGCATATACTTGGAAGAGGTTAAGCTGAGCGCCTTTTGTGTGCAGATACATATGTGCTCCTCAGTTTTCTCCAAGCCAGCCTGTCCCTCCTCTCAGTCTGTCTTGCTCCTTGTGTATGAAATTTTCCTACAGGCTTTAATAATCCCGGCCAAATGGGCAAACCATGTAGTAATTTGTCCCATCGCAGCCCTTTAGAAGTACCGTTCCTCTCGCCCTTTTTCCCTCCATTGGCTCCATTTTCTGCTACAGGTTATCCTCATGGGATGGGAGCTAAATGCTATCGTTGTGGTTTAGACCTGGTGTCAGAAATCTTGGTTGAAGTCCTGGCACTGTTAGCTGTTTACATTTATATTACATTGTTGTTGTTTAGTCACTAAATCGTGTTCAGCCCTTTGCCACTCCATGGACTGTACAGCCTGCCGTTCTCCTCCGTCCATGGGATTTAGGCAAGAACACTGGAGTGGATTGCCGTTTCCTCTCCAGGGGATCTTCCCGACCCAGTGGGTGAACCTGGGTCTCCTGCATCGGCAGGCTACCAGGGCAGCACAGAGCTGTTACTTATTCTCTTTGACTCTCAGTTTTCTCCAAGAGGAAGAGAGGTTACAGAATACCTATGTTACCAGGTTGTTGTAAGAACTGGAAAGATAACAGGTTAAACTGAGCTGCTCTGCTTACGGCTATTTCTAAGGGGTGGTTGTTGCAATGTCAGAAACAATAAAGCTGCTCCTTTGAAAGGAGAATTCTTCTCTCCCATCTTCCACTGAGAGAAGTGGAAAGGCGCTAGGTGGGGAGGTGGCTGTTCTGGCTTTATTGTCCCTCCCTGAATGAAGCGGACCCTGGCATGGCGAGGGAGGCCTCGGACATGGCTGGCCTTGTTTCAACCTGAGAAGTGGTGAGTTGGGATGGGGACAAGCCCCAGGGGTGTTGGGGTGGGGACGGTGTCACGAGCAAAAGTCTGGGTCCAGTATTGCTGCTGTTTGCTGTGTGAGCTTGGGAAATTTGCCTAACCTTTCTGAGCCTCATTTTTTCCCTAGCTATTGAATTGAAGGTGATGATAACCATCTCGCCCTTACAAAATAGCTACGGGGATTAGATAAGAAAATGAGTGTGAAAGTGATTTATCAAGTGTAAAGTGCTTCACAGATGGTAGTTATTACTGTGGATGATTTCGATGATCCTGTTCAGTCCTACGGATTTGTGATTCTAAACGCAGTGGTATGAGCAAGAGGCTTATTTTTTTCTCAAACAACTGTTGATATGATTTCCTCTGCATTTCTAGCTCCTCATGTACAGTTAAGGCCCTGACTCATCTCTAGGAGGAAATGTCCCTCCTTGGGGCCCTGCCTGCCATGGGGATATTGGGGTGACCCAGGGGATGGATCTAAGCTTTGTTATCCCAAGGGATGAAGAGTTGCAAAGTGTAATTGAATCTTTTGAGGTTTAAATCCAGTTTTCTTTAGTCAGATTCAGGTCTTTCAAATCCCTTCCTTTTCTTGTTTAACTCAGAAGCTTCGAGAGGGCATCGATAGCTTCTTGGACTTGATTGTTCTCCTGGGGAGGCGGTAGGAGGCCCTTCTGCTGAACAGAGTGTAAACGAATCTGAAGCATATGGTTCTGATTTGCCCCATGATACGCACGTTGAAATCTTGAGCAGAAAAAGGCTTGGAAATGTGGATTTGTGTTTCCCTCCGAAACTTTAAACATTTATAAAAAGATCAAGATGCACAGTGTGTGGGGCGGGGGCGAGGGGTGGACAAATTCATTCTTACTGTGGCTGAGTGTCTGGCTTGGAGGCACTCAGGCAGATTCATGCTGCCTTCAGGGGTCCCAGTGAGCCCTTTGAAGAGCTCTCCTGTCCCTCTGGCTTTGGACACTCTCATCTTACCTGTACAACCAGGTACCTACGTTGCAGGTCCAGTGAAAAGGAAAATGCTGGTCCCCATGTTCCAAGGTGAAGAATTTCAAGATGGCAGCCACAGAGGATTAGAGAAGCAGGGTCCCTGTGTGGCGATGCAGGTGGCGTGCCCGGGAAGCTGACTGTTAATCTGGCCAGCACACAGTCCCTCTCCTTCCTCAGGCCATTTCCCAAGTCGTTTTCTTGACTGTCCAGGAGAGCTGAGGTGCCCACCACTATGTTCCGAGAGCCTCTTCTTCTCCTCTCTATCGGTGCATCCTTTAACTATCATGGACTGTTTACATATTCATGTATTCACTCAACAAACATCGAAGAACTGCCTACTATGCACTGGGCACTGTGCCAAGTGCTGACAAGCACTTTCTGGGAGACGGGAAGAGGGGAGTCTAGCTCAGCCGGGGAGAGTCTAGAAAAGTTTGGAGGTGATGCTTGAACTGAATCTTGAAGGATAAGTAACTGAGAAGGGGATTGGGAGGATCTGAATGAACAAGAGCAAAAGGAATAGCTGGGTTTGTGTTGCGGCTGCTGCTGCGTGATACTTGAGACAGAGGCTGAAGTTAAATGGGACTGGAGAGGTAAACAAGCACGCACTTATCTAGGGTTCTGGAGCCGCACAGCTTGCTCTGTCTCATCCAGGAAGCCCTGAAAGGTTGTCTGCCAGGAATAAAGAGTCAGATTTGCATTTTAGATGCATGACTCTGGTTGCTGTGGGGATAGCAGATCAATATGGGTAGAAGCAGGTAGATAGATTAAGAGGTAATTCCAGGCAGGAAATAATGGTGACCTCGAATGAAATAGCAACCATGGGGAGTGAAGAAAAATGTATGGATTCAGGAGATAGTCTCTGTGTAAGATTGGTGGGATTGAATTGAAGATGAACCCTGGGTTTATAATTGATGACTTTTTCTATGGTGTAATTCAAACTGAGAAAGATTATTAAGAGGCTTTTTGCCAGGTGGCTGGCCATGGAAATGGAAATGAGTTTTGTTTGGAACGACTTGAATTTAAGGCTCCTAACGGGAGCCTATATGGAAACGTGCAGCCAGTGGTAAACATAATGGCTTGAAGCTGTGGGAAAAGGTCTGGCTGGAGCTGTAGGTTTCAGGACGTGAGTAAAGTGTTTGTGGGCAGCCAAACCCCTCCCCCTCTCCTCATTCGATAAACTCATGCAGTGACTTTAATAAGATATGACTGGATGGTTTCCATTGCACTTGACAATGAGTTATGGTAACTAATAAATTATAAAATCCATATCGATAGGGATGGGACAGGAAGCTATAGGTTGAAGAGTGAATGGAAGGTTGAGGGAGTATTAAGAGAGGAGGTCAGGAAATTAATTTTACAAGTTCGTATAAGAAAGAAAGTTGAGATTTGGATGGTGGGCTCAAGAGCGATCTGAATGAAGGGAGACCATCTTTAAGAGGTATATTAGTTTCTTACAGCTGCTGTAACAAATTACCACGTTTATTGGCTTAAAATACACAAGTATATCCTCTTACAGTTTTGGAGGTGAGAAGTCCTAAAATCAGTGCAGGGTTGCGTTTCTTCTCAGGGATGGATCTATTCCCTTGCCTTCTGCACCTTCTAGAGATGGTCTGCGTATCTTAGTTCACGGTCCCCTCTATTCACGCTCTGACCTCTGCAGTTGCTGTCACGTCTTCTCTGACGCTGACTCTCCTCCCTCCTTCTTATTAGGATCTTTGTGATAACACTGAGTCTACCTGGAGAACCTAGGAAAATCTCTCCTGCTCAAGGTACTCAGTTAATCAATCGGCAAAGTCCCTTTTACTGTATAAGATAATATGTTCACAGATTCTGGGAACTGGACATCTTTGGGTGGGGGCATTGTTCTGTCAAATACTAGATGGGAGAGAATTGAACATGTTTGAGGTCTGAGGGAAAGGAGTCAGGAAAGAGAGAGAATGGGGGAGACAGGGAGATTATAGATAGATGGATACATGTTGAGGACAGAGGAGAGGAAATGATAATAGTGGACATCAACTGCAGCTGAGAAAGCTTTGGAAAATCAGGAAAAATAAGGTAGCAATGGGAATGGTATGTTTGGGTTTACGGCTCAGGAGGCATGAGGTTGTAGGGCCATGAGAAGTGTTTAGTAGGAGGCTGGAGAGGGGCAGTAAACGTGTGCATTGAAGGAACTTGGGGTGGAGGTGTCTGGAGAAGTGACGATGTTGAAAGGAAGGCATAGGATCCAGCTGGGTTGGAGAGATGACTTTGCAGCTGTGCCCAATCCAGGATATTCACTTTCTCCCAAGACCACTGAGCCCTTTGGGTATAGACATGCAGGAGGGTTGGCACTCACTTGGCAGGGACGGCAGAAGCTATTCATATCACTGTAGTCCAGATCATCAACCTGTGATGGGTTGCTTTGTGTCAACTTGGCTGGGGCATGTGATTCCCTGGCGTCTAGTTAAGCATTATTCTGGATGTGACTGTGAGCTTATGTGGGTGTGTCTGCGAAGTTGTGTTGGTGTGTCTGGATGAGATTGGCCTTTGAATCAGTAGCCTGAGTAAAGCAGACTGTCCCTCTCAACGGAACTGGGATTCATCCAATCAGTTGAGGACCATCTTAGAATGAAAATTCTAAATGAGAGGGAACCTCACCTGCCTGACTGCTGGAGCTGAGACATGAAACTCCTGCCTTAGACTAGAACTGCACCATTGGTTCTCCCTGGGTCCGGCGTACTCTTTAGACCTTGGGACTTGGCTTCCTTAACTACGAGAGCTAATCTCATAATAAATCTCCCTATGTGCCTCCGTCTGTCTGTCTCTGTGTCTATTTCTCCAAAGACCACAAACTAATCCAGATGTCAGATTGGGAGAGAAAGGGAGAGAGACCCAGAGGGAGTGGGAAAATGGAGGAATCCAGGACCCAGAGGTCTCTTCAAGGTCAAAAACAGATGTAGGAGAGTCAGGCAGGAGAGATACTGAAGAATTGAAAGTGGTAGTTCAAAGGTAGGATAATGATGCTTATTATTTGTGAGTTGCTGGGGCACCATCTTCAAAGTGTCTAATTAAGTCAAGCTAGGGGTACAACCAAGCGGCTTTCTGGTGGCTCAGATGATAAAGAATCTGCCTGCAAGGCTGGAAAGCAAGGTTCAATTTCAGGTTGGAAAGTTCCCCTGGAGAAGGGAATGGCTACCCACTCTCGCATTCTTGCCTAGAGAATCCCATGGACAGAGAAGCCTGGGGGGCTACCGTCCATAGGGTCACAAAGAGTCGGACATGACAGAGTGACTAACACTTTCACTTTTTAGAGGGCACCTGAGCGTGTTTCACAGATAGATGTGCAGTGCACCCAGGGTCGAGAATCTCCTTATCAGGAGTGACTCGTAACCAGTAGAATGTGGTCTGGGAGGACTGCCCCCTCAGCCCATCACCTGAGGGGTGATGGCTTCCAAGGCATCTTCCTGTAGAGGAGACCACGTCTGACCTATCTCTGGGGGCACGTGCCCATTGTCCTTTGTGCAGTCACTCTTCCTGGAGCTCCGGGGAGGGTAGCTTCCATCAGTGCTCTGCCAGAAACATTGGCTGCCTCTCCTTGTGAATTCAGGCATGGCTTTCCAGCTTCCCACCTCCTCTTTCAGTCTTGAATTCCACTGCTTGGTGGAGGAGGGAGGGGTGTGGTGAATGCCTTTTGGAAGCAAGACTCACTTCCTTATTGGCGTCTGAGCTGAAAGCAAGGGTCTGCTCTCAGGTAGAAATGCAGACAGCATGCGTCACACTATTAGAAATAAATCCTGCAATGGTTGGAGGCTTGGAGGGGCAATATTCTTTGACTGTTTCATGCAACATATCACATGGGTTGCGCCCACACCCTGCACTTGATAAGTCCCTTGTAGAGTGCTGAATGTATAATGGACGCTCAAGAAATAGCTCTTTTCCTCCAATCACGTGGTCAATAAGTACGAGAGTTCTAAAGGACCCATTGAACTCAACTTTGAAAAGCATTAAAAATGATGAAATGCTTATCAGGTGCCAAGCTCTAAGGCAGATAGGGTATATTCATGACATCACTTCTTTCTTTCAACAGACTTTTGATGGAATTATCACCCTCATCTTGGGAGTGATGAAACAGAAAACAAGGCAATGATCTGAGCTCTTCAAAGTTTGGACAACATCCTCATACCTCTTTTTGCATGACAGTTGTGTTATTAGAGGTAGCGGTCAGTGGGTTTTCATCAGAGCTGAATTCTCCTTTTGTTAATTTGGACTTAATTTTTCTGTATATGATGCTTTGGTTCATCCTTTAATTGTCAATATACGATTAGCACCACCCTGCTGCCTCTCTCCTTCCTCATCTTTCCTGTTAACTGTCCAGACTCTGGCTATGACAAATTCTAAGCATTCCTGGCTGAGGTGTTTAAAAATTTTTTTCTTTACTTTATTTAGGAGGATGTGAGAAGAAAGAGAGGATATTTTTATAATGTGGAGTGCCCAGAACTGGAAGCTGAATCTCCTGCTATCCTTCCCACTTTGGAACAGAGAATCTTCTCTATTCTAGATGTTAGTTTATTGTGTAACACTGCATTCCAAATTTAGAGCTCTAGTGCCCCTTTCATATATCTCCTATTCACAGATGTTGATTTATTCTTGCTAAAGCACAAATATTCCAGACCCTTACAAAGAGATCCCTTTTCTAGCTTATGGAAATTATTTTGAGGTAGAAAGGGTTAAGCTTTCTTCTTGGCATCTATCTGAATAGGCAGGGCAATTCTGTGGCATCTGAATTCTGCATTCAGATCAGCATTCTTAAGAAAGCAAGATGACCTGATTTTTATTTTCCCTTGGAAGTGCATTGTGATGAATACACAAAATACTTGCATCCGTCCCCTGTGTCTGGAAGATAGCTTGCATGATGGTGTTGTTTCCAGCAGGGTGGTAGTTTATGGGGAAGTGTGGAAGGTTTGGGCAGGGAATAGGCAGAATCAGAGAAAGATTTAGGAGAAAAATTATCAGTGAGACCTGAAAGTAGCTGACCGGGGATGAGCTCAGAACCTCTCAGCCCATGTTTGCCCCCATGATACTCCAGAGTGAAAGAGGCAGAGGAGAACTAGTTAGAAGTGCATGGGAAATAGTCTCCTGTAAACAACGCCTCCAGGGTCCTGAGACTGGGGAATCTGTTGATGTGTGAATTCACTGACTGGAGGGAAGGCCATTGAGACAGACCTTCCGGAGGACAAGGGAACTTGTGGAGATGGGAGAGACAGGGTGGCATGAATTAGGGAGACGGGTGAGATTGAAAAAGTGAAGACAGGGGTGATTTCCCTGGTGGTCCAGTGGGTAAGACTCTGTGCTCCCAATACAGGGGGCCTTTGTTTGATCCCTGGTCAGGAAACTAGATCCCACATGCCACAACTATGATCCCAAATGCCACAACTCAGAGCCTGCATGCCACAGCAAAGATCAAAGATCTGGTGTGTTTCAGATTGGAAAAAAAAAAAAAAAGAGGGTGGATGGAGGCCTGAGCCTGACCCTTGGGAAGGAGAGGGGACAGATTTAGGGCTCCCAGGTAAGCTTGGTACTGTGATTGTTGCTGTTCAGTAGCTCAGTTGTGTCCGACTCTCTGCAACCCCATGGACTGCAGCACGCCAGCTTTCCCTGTCCTTCATAATCTCCTGGAGTTTGCTCAAACTCATGTCTGTCGAGTCGGTGATGCCATCCAACCATCTCATCCTCTATCGTCCCCTTCTCCTCTTGCCCTCAGCCTTTCCCAGCATCAGGGTCTTTTCTAATCAAGTGATTCTCCACATCAGGGGGCCAAAGAATCGGTACTGTGTGATGCAGGGTTAAATTAGAAAAGAAGATGAGCAAGTTTGGAGATCAAGACCCAGACCTCAAGCTGCTTTACCTCTGTGAGCCTCAGTTTTCAAGTGTGTAAGTTGGGCACAACGGTAGCCACTCCTAGAGTTCTGAGAATTAAATGAGGTGATAATACGGCACAAAGGCTCAGTCCAGAGCCAGGGGCCTGGGGCCAAGCAAGACGGACACACACGCTGGTGCTGTCCTCTCCCCTTTCCCGGAGGAGGGGATTCACTTTGAAGCAAAGGAAGAGAAAAAGACGAAGGTCACAGAGGAGATGAGCAGAAAGGAAGGAAATCAAGGGAGCTTATGTCAGCAGCTCCCACATGCAAGCCTACTTTGATCTTTAATCCTAATATTTATCTTTGTAAATGAGCACAGCACTTTGGAGTGGGAGGAACGTCACGGGTGCTTGGCCAGCACTCTGCCTTCATCCACGTGAAGTCCCTGAGCTGCCTTTCGGGAGCTTGGGCTTGTCCTACATCACCCAGGCTGGGAGAGGAGAGACTGGGATCAGAATTCCAGGGTGAATTCTGAGTTCTTCCTCTCAGTGTTTGGAGGAGAGGACCCTCTTGGCAGATCCTACGTTGCCTGGCTCAGGGTGGCCTAGGACTCGTGGTCTCCAGATGGGGGAGACCAGTGAACCTATGCAGGACTTGGAACCTTCCATGTCCAACCTCCCTATGGCTTTTACAAGTTCAGTTCAGTTCAGTTGCTCAGTCATGTCCGACTCTTTGCAACCCCATGGACTGCAGCACGCCAGGCCTCCCTGTCCATTGCCGACTCCTGGAGTTTACTCAAACTCATGTCCTTCTAGTCAGTGATGCCATCCAACCATCTCATCCTCTGTCATCCCCTTCTCCTCCCGCTGTCAATCTTTCCCAGCATCACAGTCTTTTACAGCAACATTGCTCCCTAAATCTGGTTAGAAGAAGAGTGAGTCCCCCGTGGCCTCTGAAAAAAGAACTTGTTAAAGTGATCAGGCCTGCGCTGGGAAAGACCACACGTGATTTCCCATCTGGTCCAGGGCAGGACAGCCCTAGCGAGGTGAGAATCCCTTTGCTGATGGGAATTGCTCACACAAACATCTCCCTTTTCTCAGGTGACAGCCTCCCAGGTAGTACCAGGCCTGAGATTCCCCTGTATGAATCTCACTCTGATGGTGCTGGTTTGGTTGCTCAGTTCTGTCTGACTCCTTGTGACTCTGAGGTACTGTAGCCTGCCAGGCTCCTCTGTCCATGGAGTTCTCTGGGCAAGAATACTGAAGTGGGTTGCCATTTCCTCCTCCAGGGGATCCATCTGGCCTGGGGATTGAACCCACATCTCCTGAGTTGCAGGTAGATTCTTTACTGCTGAGCCATCTGGGAAACCCAAATCTCACACTAGTCCAAGTTTATATATTGATTATCCTGGAAAACAGAACATTTTGTATTATACCAACAAAAGCCATGGATAATTTTTTTTTTCTTCTAGTGAGCCTTGACTTAAAGAGAAATCTGCATTTAATCAGGCTTCCTTGATGAGCTACAGTCCATGGGGCTGCAGAAGAGTCAGGACTCAGGAACTAGACAACCACAACTGTGCTTAATCAGAGCGCATTTTGCATCAGTTATAGCAATGCTGGAAGCAGAAGCCACCTGGTGGGGTGGAGCCCCAGGTTCTAGTTCTGGCCGGGCTCTGCTCTCCAAGTGACCCTGGGTGGCTTCTTTCCCCTCCTTTCCCCTCTAAGTTCCTGTTTGTAAAACCAGAGATTTGTTCTACATCTCCAAAGTCCTTCCTAATTCTGGGTCTTGCCATGGGCCATTGAGACAATCAGCTCCCTCTTTCTCCAGGAGAAAGAGGAAAGATACTCAGGAAAGCAAGCGGGGGCTTGTTGGGAACTTCTTCATCCTGTGATTTGTTCCTCTTTCCTTTGCCCAGAACAACATTCAGGCCCCTTTTCTACCTGGAATCCTCTCTTTGGTTCTTTTAGCCCTAGAAGGAAATGGCCACCCACTCCAGTGTTCTTGCTGGAGAATCCCATGGACAGGGGAGCCAGGTGTGCTGTGGTCCATGGTGTTGCAGAGTTGGACATATCTGAGAGACTCAACACACAGGCTACTCTACTTTCTTAAGTCCTTTATGACCCTGGGGTGAGAGGTTTGGATATTTACAAAGTAAAGTACTGTGTGTGCATGCTAAGTTACTTCAGTCCTGTCCAACTCTTTGAGACTCTGTGGACTATAGCCCACTGGACTCCTCTGTCCATGAGATTCTCCAGGCAAGAACACTGGAGTGGGTTGCCATGCCCTCCTTCCAGGGGATCTTTCCAACTCAGGGATTGAAACTGAATCCCTGCATGGACAGGTGAGTTCTTTACTACTAGTGCCAAGTACAGAGTACAGTAGGGCTGCTGTTACCAAGTACAGTGGTCCACCAGTATCTGTGGGGTATCAGTTCCAGGATCCCCGTGATACCAAAGTCAACCGGTGCTCAAGTCCTTATGTAAAACGATGTGGTATTTGCTTATGACCTACCCGCACCCTCTTGTATATTTTAAATCATCTCTACTTTACTTCAAATACCTAATACCATGTAAATGCTATGTCAGTGGTTGCCAGTGCATGAATAATTCAGATTTGCTTTTTGGAGCTTTCTGGGATTTTTTTCCAAATATTTTTGATACGGGGTTGGTTGAATCCAAGGATTTAGAACCCGTGGATCTGAGGGCTGGCTGTGCCACAAGTGGAGGGGCTTTAACAACAGACATTTGTTGCTTCAGGGATCTGGAAGCCCAGAGTCCAAGATCAAAGTGTTGGCAGGCTTGGTTCCCTCTGTGCGGTAGAATCTGTTCAGTGCTTGCTCCAAGCTTCTGCTGGTTGGCTGGTAATCTTTGGCATCACTGGCTTGTAGAAGCATCATCTCAATCTGTTTTCATCTTCCCCTGATGTCCTCTCTGCATGTGTCTGTTGCCACAATTCCCCTTTTAATAAGGACACCAGTCACATTGCATGTGGGGCCCACACTACCCCAGTGTGATCTCACCTTAGCCAATAGGACTATGCTTTCAAATAAGGTCACGTTTGGAGCATCTGGGGGTTAGGGCTTTAATACCAGAATTTTGGGAGAAGGGAGAACACAATTCAACCCATAGCATATACTTGAACGTGTTTCTGGATTCCCTTCTCCCCAAGCTGCAATAGTAGCTAACACCTATACATGTTAGATGGGTCATCAAACAAAGCTCTACTATTTCATTCTATCTTCTCATCTATCATGGGAGATAGTTATTACGATAATAGGAAAACTGAAGTTCAAAGACATTCAGTGACTTGCCCAGGGTTGCATAGCTAGTAATGTTGAAGTAGAGTAGGTGGGACCGTACGACCTGGATTGAGCAAGGCTTAACACACACGGCACAGCAAAGCAGCACATGCTTGAGTTCTTCAGAATTTAATGTTGCTGCTCAGAAAACTCCTGGCTTAAGTCTGTCGTAGTCAAGGGACGTAACCAGAGTGATAAATCTGATCTGTGTCCGTAAGACGGTTGAGTCCGTCTCTCGTCTCAGACAGAAAGACTCTTTAGGAAATCATTTCCTTATGTTAACTTTTTTAAAATGAAGCTTTTGGACTAAATACATATTTTACTTAGAAAAAATTTATTGCATGAACACAATATTTATCTCATTGAGAATTATGATAAACCCCTTGAATGTTTCATGCTTTTCACAATTCATATGGAACAAATTAAAAGTAACTTTCCATACTATGGATTGTCCCAGAGAATGGCTCAAGAACCCTTCCTCCCACCTACTTCCTCCAATTTCATGTCCACCTTAAATTTCTCCATCTTCCAGCAGAGAGAAGCTCGGGGAATAGGCTCCCCAGGAGGCACCAGGCCCCGCATCCCAAGCAGACAGCATCCCTGGAGACGTTGTCTGATGGGCCACAGCATCTTATGAGGGAGTGTGTGCGTGTCGTTTGACTCTTTGCGACCCCACGGACTGTAGCCCGCCAGGCTCCTTTGTCCATGGGATTCTTCAGGCAAGAATACTGGAGTGGGTTGCCATTTCCTTCTCTAGGGGATCTTCCCAACCCAGGGATTGAATGTGTGTCTTTTGAGTCTCCTGCACTGGCAGGCAGATTCTTGAACACTGCACCACCTGGGAAGCCCCCTGTGAGGGAGAGGTGACATTCAAGCTGATTTTTGTTTGTTTGTTTGTTTGTAGGCATACAGGACTTGGGAGATTGGTACTTTTTATCACTTTGTTCAGGGTTTTAAATATACTTAGTCACTTCAGTACCAATTTTAAAAAGAAAAATGTAAGCCACTAGCATGAGCTCCCTCTGCTGGGACACGGTTGCAAAAACTTCTGACTTCGTGGAATTTGCTGGATTCTAGGATTTGAATTGCCACGGTTACACTGAACTCTACTCCGGTGTGTCCCGGTTACAGGGCTAAGAAATGCTGAATGTGGATTTAAACCCATGTCTGTTGGGCTAGGAAGGACTGTTTGATTCCTGTCCCTCCACGTTGCTTAAGGAGAAGGGGATGACAGAGGATGAGATGGCATCATGGACTCAATGGACACGAGTTTGAACAAGCTCCAGGAGTTGGTGATGGACAGGGAAGCCTGGTGTGCTGCACTCCATGGGGTCGCAAAGAGTCGGACACGACTGAGCGACTGAACTGACTGATGTTGCTTCAGTGGAACTGACTCTGAGTGGTGACCTTGCCATTCTATACCAGCAGCCTTAAGAAAATCACTTACCTTCTCAGTAGAGTGAGGCAGTGAGTTACTGTGACAAGTAGCTGCACATGAAATGCCCAGGTATTCAACACATTTTGGTGAGTAGCCAGAGTCCTGGGACAGTGAACCTGCATTGCCATTCTATACCAGCGGCCTTAAGAAAATCACTTACCTTCTCAGTAGAGTGAGGCAGTGAGTTACTGTGACAAGTAGCTGCACATGAAATGCCCAGGTATTCAACACATTTTGGTGAGTAGCCAGAGTCCTGGGACAGTGAACCTGCTGATCTTGCTTGGGGAAATCTGGGAGGGGTGGGATTAGAGTTGGAATTTCCTATGTTTATTTACAGCCCTTTCACAACCTGCAGCAAAACACACTCAGAAAGAGTGGGTCTGACTTCCTCCAAAAGGACAGTGGGCAGCATCACTTCTGTCGACTTTATTCCAACACAGAGCAAGCATTTCAGGAGGAAGGCAAGCCCTTTGGTAACCTCAGACAGCTGAGATGTCCCAGCCACTGAGTCTGTGGGGAAGACACTTAAGTGAGGTCTCAGGGGTGGCTCACCAGATATGGAAAGGGAACTGGGTCTTCTCTCTGGGAACTTTCTTGGCCCCAGTGGGCCCGAGAGAGTAAAGGTGGTGAAGAGGCAGTGACAAGAAGTGCCAGGTAGGATTCAGTGTCTATTGATCCATTCATCCATCTACCAATCCATCCATCCATCCATCCATCCATCCATCCATCCATCCACCCAGTTGTCCACTCGTCCATTCATCTATCCATCCATTCATCCATCTGTTTATCCACCATTCATCCTCCTTTCAACATATATTGAAGACTGTTTCATGTTAGCCAGTTGGACTTAGGCTTGAGGATATAGATGTACATCTCAAAGGTCACTGTCCTCTAAGACCACTCTCAGCCTCTATCTAGTAATTCTGGTTAATTTTTTTTCATAGAACTTTTCATTATCTGAAATTATGTATTATTATATTTTTTGCATGTCTCCTTCACGGGAACGTTAGCTCCACTAGTGCAGAAATCTCATTTGTCTTTTCACTGGTGTGTTCTCAGTACCTACTATGGTGTCTGGCAAATAATGATTAAACAAGTTGATTTCAGAGGGTTTAATGGTGCTGATCCAGTGCCATTAACCATAACTCAAAGGAGCTGAGGAACCATAACAAAGGAGTGGGAGGTTTACCCTGGGGAGGAGGTGATTACACTGGGATCAACTCTGAGGCCAGCTACTGATTCTGTAATTGTGACAGATTTTTTTTTAAGGGTTGATCAATGGCACTGTATTAGTTCCTCATGTACAACATAGTGAACTGATGTTTTTATACATTACAAAATGGTCACCATGGAAAGTCTAGTTACCATTTGTAACCAAAGTCATTACAATATTATTCACTCTATTTCCCATGCTGCACATTTCATACCAGTTGTTCAGTCACTCAGTCCTGTCCAATTCTTTGCGACCCCATGGACTGCAGCACGCCAGGCTTCCCTGTCCTTCATTATCTCCTGAAGCTTGCTCAAACTCATGAACAGTGAGTCAGTGATGCCATCCAATCATCTCGTCCTCTGTCCTTAGTTAGCATGATAATAATTGTGATAGTAGTGCTAATTCTTCATTACTGGTTTTTGGATACCAATAGACATTCCTAGGAATGTTTTATGTTTTATTTCTAATTCTCACAATAAACTTACAAGGCTGTCAAAACGACAAAACCATCACGACCTCTCCTGCCTGGTGAGCCACTCTCACCAGCGATTGAGGCCACAGGTCCTAGGCTACCTTAGTTAGCATGATAATAATTGTGATAGTAGTGCTAATTCTTCATTACTGGTTTTTGGATACCAATAGACATTCCTAGGAATGTTTTATGTTTTATTTCTAATTCTCACAATAAACTTACAAGGCTGTCAAAACGACAAAACCATCACGACCTCTCCTGCCTGGTGAGCCACTCTCACCAGCGATTGAGGCCACAGGTCCTAGGCTCAGGTGGCCTGGGTTCAGAGTCCAGCTTCACCTCCTTCCTAGTTGTGTTACCCTGGGCAACAAAGAAGTGATACTCAGCCTCTCTGTGGTTTGGTTTCCAAATATGAGGATCTTAATCATATCTGTCTCCTGGAGCTGTTAGGAGGGATGAGCAAGGTGACACACAAAGGGCTTCAAGCAACGCTTGTAAATGCAGCAGGCTCGTAAATGTCACTGTCTCTGTATTACTAGCGGACAGCCTTGGGCTGAGCGCTTTATGTACATGTCCTCACTCTATTCTCACAAAACCCAAGAGAAAGTTCTTACTATCTCCATTGTAATGAAGGGGAAACTGCAGGTAGAGGGGTTAGGACCCTAGACCACCTAGCTGAGAGGTGCTGAGTAAACCAGGATCAAATTCAGGGGCTGAGCCAGCTCCCCAGGCCTCTGCCCTTCACTGATCCCAGCAGGTTTCCATTCCCTGTGCCTGGGAAGGATGGTTGAGCCATCTCAAGAGTTGTCCCATGCTGACGTGGGCTCCATGAAGCCCTACAGGGGACTGCTTTCTCCTGCCTATAGGAGACCCCAGCAAAGCGTGCAGGAGGCAAGTGTGGGATTTGGTGTAAATCGCTCTCTACCCCTGGAGAAGAGAGCCTTGCACAGTACTGCTGTCCACTTCCACCCCACCCAGTATAAGACCAGGGTGCTCTGCACCTTGTCTGTGTCTGTTTCCCACTGCTCTGTAATGAGCATCTCCTTCCTGCCTTCCTGCCAGGACAGCCTCGGGATTCGGAACAGTGTGTGAGTGACGTCCTGTCCCATCCTCTGGCTCCTGGGGGTGGAGGTTGCCCTTCGTTCACTTGTAGACCATCGAACTGTCCCAGGGATCACCACGGTCCAGGGTCAACTGCATGTCAGAGTGGCAATGCTGTTGCCACAGATCACGCCAACATCTGGTTGAGTCCCGCTTGTGCAGGGCACCTTCCAGACCTGGGAGGGCGCAGAGGGGACTGGACAAGGCAGGGCTTGGTGACCCAGCCCTGCAGCAGATCCTGCCCACCTGCCGCCGCTGCATCCTGGGTGCTCAGTCACCTGGACCCGCTCTGTGCTCATTCCTCTGGGGCGGGGGCTGTGTACCAGGTGTGCTCCCAGTGTGTGCTCTTCTGCTTTGGGGTATGATCCCAGATGCATTTCTGAGCAAATATGTGCCAACGGTTTTACAGTGAGGGATGGGTTAAGTATCGAGAGAGGTTTTGACTTTTACTTTCACATTTTTGTTTTCCTATCTATCGTTTCCATAAGGGATGAATGTTAGGTGCAGGACCCAAACACTGGAATGTAGGTCTTTGCTTCCAAACAGGCCATAATTGGTGCAGAGCAATGGGCATTGAAAGCGTGGAGAAGAGAGACTAGAGTCCTAATGTTGTCTAGAAAGTTCTCAGGGGAGACTTAAACTCAGAGGAAATGCTGGCACGGTCCATGGCAACAGCGTCGCCATTCTGATACGTGGTTGGCCCTGGTTGGCGGTGGTCCCTGGGGCAGCCCGATGGACACCAGCACTGATGATGGACACAGGAGGATGGCCCTGTTCTTCTCAGTTGAGATGGAGTTCAGAGAAGAGGAGGGACTTGGCAGCCCTCTGCCATGGGAGGAAATGGAAAAGAATTTCTATCTGATAATTTTCTGACTCTGAAGCCCTATGAGGGCTTGGAAGAGTCACGATTGCCTGATGAATCCATGCATCTCTGAGACCTGCAGGAAGACAGGTTTCCTCCATCTAGGTTGGTTTGGAGCAGGGACCTTCTTTAAAGAGTCTAGAGAATTGCATCAGTAAGTCTTTGCTTTTGTGACCACTATAAAATTACTCTACATAACCTGATTTTCTCTAGCCTAGGGTTTTAGAACTTTTTACAATTACTGATCTTCTCTGACTTAAAAAGGGAAGGACAGGAAGATAGATTCAGATGATCTTACGTTAATAAATAAAATTCATATAGTATTTTGTGTAGTAGCCAAGATATTAATAGTTCTGACATATCAATTTTATTTAATATAGGCTAAGAATTGATGCTTTTGAACTGTGGTGTTGGAGAAGACTCTTGAGTCCCTTGGACTGCAAGGAGATTCAACCAGTCCATTCTGAAAGAGATCAGCCCTGGGATTTCTTTGGAAGGAATGATGCTAAAGCTGAAACTCCAGCACTTTGGCCACTTCATGCGAAGAGTTGACTCACTGGAAAAAACTCTGATGCTGGGAGGGATTGGGGGCAGAAGAAGAAGGGGACGACAGAGGATGAGATGGCTGGATGCATCACTGACTCAATGGACGTGAGTCTGAGTGAACTCCAGAAATTGCTGGTGGACAGGAGTCCTGGTGTGCTGCAATTCATGGGGTCACAAAGAGTTGGACATGACTGAGTAACTGAACTGAACCTTTGGTCCATGTTTCAGCCAATCAACCAACAGAACAAATCCTAACCTACCCAACCCTGCCACAAAATATAGCATTAAACCTGGAATTTCTGTGGGTAGTGGTTTCATAGGCCACAGTTTAGCCTGATCCAGGTTCATGTCCTTTCCACCGTTATCCAACTTTCTTCATATTTATTCCACACACCACCCCAGGTTCTGTCTGGATAAATTGGAAAAAGTTATAATTATTAGTGTAGTACATGGAGAATGGTATATACAAAGGCTCTAAGGCTTCTTTCCTTTCTGTATTTCTTTATTTGGGTTATAGGAAAGTGAATTTAGTAAACCATAACTATTGTTGCAGTTAAGTTCAAACCTGGAATTTCTGTGGGTAGTGGTTTCATAGGCCACAGTTTAGCCTGATCCAGGTTCATGTCCTTTCCACCGTTATCCAACTTTCTTCATATTTATTCCACACACCACCCCAGGTTCTGTCTGGATAAATTGGAAAAAGTTATAATTATTAGTGTAGTACATGGAGAATGGTATATACAAAGGCTCTAAGGCTTCTTTCCTTTCTGTATTTCTTTATTTGGGTTATAGGAAAGTGAATTTAGTAAACCATAACTATTGTTGCAGTTAAGTTCACAGCATAGGGGATATTTAATGTATTTGGAGAAAAGTACTTATTTCAAGTGGGTATTAGGGAACCACTTGAAGATGGAAGATGAAACTGGAACTCACTCCAGAGTATCTTCATGCAAACTTACTTAAAAAAGTAATAATTTCACAAGATACGCCTAAAACCTAACATGCTTTGCCAAAGGGGAAACCATGAAGGGGAATGAGTTTCCACAGCAAGTCCATGTTTAAATTCAAGTATTTGCTGTATAAACTCAGGCTATTTCCTCATCTCAAAATTGTGATTTTTGTGGTAAACCTATGTATTAGTTTGTTAGTGAGGTCAAAACAATACGCTGCCAGCTACCTGTGCCCCATATCCTGTTCCCTGGGTATGGCTGGTATCTCCTTTCACCCTGAGAAATCCATGACTTGATTGCACCCTGGCTGCCTGACCTCAGCACCAGCGGGGGGGCTTACTCAGAGGATGGCTGCGTGCTTAGCGTTTTGGAGTGGTTTTGCAAGCTTTCACCCAAGCCCATCATAAAAATCGCTGCAACACCTTCTCTTGGAACATATGCTGTTGGGATGTCAGAATGATCACACGTCTCACACTTGCTGTATTTTCCAAAAAAAGTCTTTTAAAAATAAATACTCATCTATTGCAAGTAAACAGCACTCACCTCCCCTGTTTCCTCTCCAGCCCCACCTGCTTTGTCCGGGCTCAGCTGGGCCCCTTCTCTTCTGCTTTATGTCCACAGTCTCCTCCTGGGCCTCCTCATCTCTAATTTATCTCTATCGGGTCCATTTTCCTCTCCACAGTCAGGAATGACCTTTCTACAAGACAGACCCGGCCATGTCACCTTTCTGCTTGAAACAGAATCCAGTCTGTTGTCCCCAGGACAGCTGTGAAATTCAGCACATGGCTTCCCAAGCCTTTGTGCCTCCCCACTGAGCTGCCACTTGCCCCGTCTCCACTCCCTTCACACATCCTGGGCTCACCAAGCTGTGAGCTGGCCACCCGACATCACGTTCTTTCAAGGATGCTCTCCTGTTCCTTTCCCTACCTCTGCACCTTTGGCTTGACGGTCCTCTATTCCTGCCCTGGCCCTAGTTCAGACTTTCCCTTCCCATATGAATTGGCTCAAATAGCACATCTTCTGTTGAAGCTTTCCTTGATCTACTAGATATCATTCGCTTTTACATCATTTTTTTGTGCATATCTGCTTTAGGGGTGACCTTCTATTTTACTATTTACACGTCTGTCTCTTTGAAGGCAGAGAATCTTCCTCCTCTTTATATGTCTTAGTGTCAGAATTTATATTTTGATTGAACTGTTCATTGTTTGTTAATTCCATGTGTATTTATTGTATTTTGACCATCTACAGCTTAGTATTGGGTTGGCCATAAAGTTCGCTGGGGTGACCCCAGCGAACTTTATGGCCAAGTCAGTACAAGCAATACAATCCAGTAGAATCTTCTGAGGGGATGGAAATATTCTGTATTTGCTATGTTTGGTATGGTAGTGACTGGCTACATTGAAATGTGGCTGTTTAAATTTAATTTTTAATTAATTGAAACTCACATCAAATTGACAATGCAATTCTTTAGTTATCCTAGCCACAGTTCAGGTGATCATTAACCACCTGCCACTAGTAGCTACCATATTGCGTAAAGCAAGTGGATTTAGCAAGAAAATGGGAGATTACTTACAGGCTTAAAATTTTTCCTGTGATAGCATTACTCCTACTCATTTGATGAACAGATATTTTATCTGTGAACACTGCAAAGCAGAAGCTATCCTTTAATTTCTATCTCTTTTTTTTTTTTGGTAAAGAAATATGTAATTAGTATGCATGGACTAATGTGGTTTACGAATGCTTAGATTTGAAGCAGAAATCTTTAAAATTATTAACTAAATGTTCCTAGAGGAAGAAGGATGAGTTGTATTACAAATGGAAGTCTTATATAAATCTGCACTCAGGGAAATCACCCAAATTTCAGAGTTTCACTTTCAAGGCATGTTTATAACTCACCAGTTCCATGAAGCATGTTTCTGAAAATATGTATTTACATGGAGACACTCTTTCAACAAACATAACAAATTAACAGGCTCTGCATGTCGCTTGGCTGTAATTATTTGCTTTTTGATGCCTTTCCTTATTTGTGCAATATTTAATAAATCTGGGACATACTGTTTGGATGACACATTGTTTTATACCAAATGTAAGTCTTTAGGTTTTATTATCATTTACCACAGTTCCTGTTGAACATTATAATTGACTAACTTCACAGTATTTTGGTTTTCATCATCATTCATATCTCATTCACTTTCCACTTGACATACATTTATTTAACGTCTACTGAGGCTTGATGAATCAGATACTGACTGAGTCCTCTGGGGTCCATAGGCTGGAGGGAGAGATAGACAGACAGACACCGGCCGCACAACATGCCTTCTCTGCGACTGAACTTCTACGGGAGCACTGAAGAGGGGGCCACGTCTTTTCTTTGGGAAGCTGGAAAAAGTTTCATAAAGATAATGCCACTTGTAAAGACTGCGGGGGCATTAGCTCACGAGCAGGGGTAGTGCCTTACAAAATGGAAGATCAACAGCAAAGAAATGTTGAGGCTTGAAAATGTAAGGTGCGTGGGAGAGGACTGAGAGCTGGGTGACGCTAAGGCATGAGTGCAAGGTCATTGGCTTGGACTGGGGGCTTCTCTCCAGGGCTGGTCAGCCACCCCCAGACAATCACATTGTCTGTAAATAGCTTTAGCTTTTCTTCGTTTGTTTTGGCAAATGACCCGGCAGCCCCTGCAGTGGGAGCTCAGAGTCTTAACCACCCGATCACCGGGGAAGCCCTGGTCTTTTGTTGTTCTGTCTTTGTTTTCAATTCTTACACTTTTTTTTCTTTTCTTGCTTTTGCCTGTTGGATTATCTGAGACTAATGACACAAGGATAGAGGACACCATGGTGACAGGGAGTGCTGCTATTTTCGTAGAAGTGTCTTGTCTATTTCTCCATCATACATATATATATATTTTGTGTGTGTGTGTGTGTGTGTGTGTGTGTGTGTGTGAGGCTTTGCCAGATTCTCTGTTAGGTTATGAAGATTCTTTATTACTGCTTGATGATGAGTTTTCAGTCATGCACAACTGTTGGATTTTATAAAGTATTTTAATATTTTCTCTGAATGGCTGTGGGCTCTTTCAATAGAGCCTGCAGTTCTATAACAAATCCTTTCAAACTCAGTAGTTCTGAACAGCAGTAATTCATTGGCTCATATGTTGCAGTTTGGCCTGGGAGCTCGTTTGGTCTCAGGCCACTCACGTCATTTGTCTCTTCTGTGGGCATGAGATGGCTCAAGGTAACTTCACCCTCATTTCCGGCTATTAGCTAGGGCTGTCAGCCAGGGTGTTTCTCTTCTCCACGTGGCCTTGCAAGGAAGACAGTCTGGCTTTTTGCATCATGGCATAGTCTTCCAGGACAAGCCCTAACGAGCCTATCAAGTCTCTGCTTGTGTTGTGTTGTGTGTGTGTGTGTGTGTGTGTGTGTGTGCGCACGCACACACATGCACAAGCACCCTCTCAGTCACTCAGTCGTGTCTGACTCTTTGTGACCCCATGGACTGTAACCTGTCAGGCTTCTCTGTCCCTGGGATTTCTCAGGCAAGAATACTGGAGCAGGTGGTCATTTCCTCCTCCAGGGGATCTTCCCCACCCAGGGACCTAACTCATGTCTCCTGCATTGGCAGGCAGATTCTTTACCACTATGCCACCTGGAAAGTGCCCTGTTTATATTACTTTTCTTGATCTCCTGTTGGCCAAAGTCAGCCACATGACCGAGCCTGCAGCCAACGTGGGAGGAGCCCACACAAGAGTTTGTGTAACTGGTGCTGGGATTCCTTGTGGGGTTAAAGACAATGATCCATCACATGTAATATCTAGCTGTGGACTATAACAAAGGCCTTTGTGTCTCTATATATTCGAGTCCAATAGCTGCTTCATAACACACATTTCCACATGAACTCCGTAATGACTGCCTCTCAGATGCCTTGTTGACTATGGAGACACAGAATCACTTGGCTCCTAGGGTGAAGAATGTTATGTAACTTACTAACTCACTGAGTTTGGCTTAGCTACTGAATAAAACCCTAAGGCATGAATTTCCTCCCAAACAACCCTCATCCCTCTTGAAACATGATGTGCCAGGCTTTAGCACTGCCTGTGCTGACTCCTTGCTACCAAGGCCAGGGCTTTGCCTGACCCTCCGCCTGGTTCCCTATTCCCTCCTGTAGCTCTCATCTCTCCTCCTCCAGACAGACAGGCTCTCTTATCTTTCCTGAAGTTCCTAAAACCATCCTGTAATCAGCCACCTCTCCCCATCCCTCTCTCTAACCTCCAGCTCTGCCCTTTGTAATTCTGAGCATTCTCATTATAGATAAAGGTTATGAAGTGGAATGCTTCACCATCCTTCATCCCCAAGTGTGGTTGGCTTTATGTGCTGTTCAGGAAGCCCCGGGTACTTTAGTGATGAACGGAGCAGAGGACAGTTATGAGCAACTGCGGAATAGTTAAAGTGACTGATGGAGAAATATGGGTGGTGTTTCAGCCTCCGGTCAGGTCACAGAGGAGAAAGGAAGGAGTAATTAAGATGGTTGGGTAATGCTTCTCGCAGAGGAGGCCTCTGCCGGCTGTAAGCAAGTCAGCAGGGATGGGGGTCAGGAAAGGGAATGGGGTGATTCGGAGATGGCTCATTAACATAGAAATGAAGGAAGGGGTGAGACACTGAACATGAACAGGAGGAGGGAGCCGGTCAAGTGCTGCTACTGAGAAGGTTACTGCCTGGAGGGAATCGTTTGAGATCCTTGTGCTCAAATATGGAAGTAGAAGGTGGATGTGGGTTCTTTTTCTCCAGCTCCTCGTGTTAACTAATGACATTTTCTTTATCATGTTTCTGCTGATGGAGGAGAGAAAATGAATGTCAGTTCAGTGCTGATTTCATTTCAAATTAACCTTTGACTCATGGCACCAGCAAGCCTTAGTTTTTTTCTTCTTCAAAGTTTCAAGCTAAGCCAACACTCCCTTGAGAAGCAGCATGGACCCTGTCTTTCGTCCCTGTCCCAGCTGATTTCTCCTTCTATCAGCTGAGTCAGAAAGAGATGGCAGGCTGGAATGACTTTGCCATGCATGACCATAGGACTTCCCTGGTGGCTCAGACAGTAAAGGGTGTGCCTACAATGTGGGAGATCTGGGTTCGATCCCTGGGTCAGGAAGATCCTCTGGAGAAGGAAATGGCAACCCACTCCAGTATTATTGCCTGGAAAATCCTGTGGGTGGAGGAGCCTGATAGGCTACAGTCCAACTTCCAAAGAGCGACTAAACTTTCACTTTTTACTTTTCACTCATGACCATTCTCCACGTCCAGCATCTCTGGAGCTGCTTGGACTGAAGCAGGGAGTAGGGTGAAGGGGACTCACTCTCTTCTCACTTGTGTTGGCCTTGCTAAAATAATAGCCTCCATTTATGGTGTTGCACAGAGTCGGACACGACTGAAGCAACTTAGCAGCAGCAGCAGCAGTAGTAGCAGTGGGCCACATGGCATCTGTATTAGAATTATCTGAGGTAATTACCAAATCTTCCTGTTGGAGCTTCATAACCTGCATTTCCTAGCAATCTCTGGAGGGGATGTTTTTGCAAACTTCAAGTTTGAAAACCACTGCAACTGGTTCATGTAATTGTGAGGGCTGTCAAGTCTCAGATCTGTAGGGCATACAGCAGGTTGGAGATTCAGGTAGAAGTCTTGAGTTTGAAGGCTGGAAAGCAGGCAGAATTTCTACGTTCATTGCAGTCTGTAGGCAAAATTTCTTCTTTGAGAAACCTCAGCCTTTGTCTTTCCAGTCATTCACTGATAGGATGAGGTCCATCCACATGATGAAAGAAAGGTGATCTCTTTTACACAAAGTTCACTGATATTAATGTTGTTGTTGCTGTTCAGTCAGTAAGTCGTGTCCAACTCTTTGTGACTCCATGGACTACAGCATGTCCAGCTTCCCTGTCCTTCATTGTCTCTGGAGTTTGCTCACACTCATGTCCATCAAGTCAGTGATGCCATCCCACCATCTCATTCTTTGTCGTCCCCTTCTCCTCCTGCCTTCAATCTTTCCCAGCATTAGGGTCTTTTCCAATGAGTCAGTTCTTCGCATCAGGTGGCCAAAGTGTTGGAGCTTCAGCTTTAACACCAGTCCTTCCACTGAATATTCAGGACTGATATCCTTTAGGATGGACTGGTTTGATCTCCTTGTTGTCCAAGGGACTCTCAAGAGTCTTCTCCAGTACCACAGTTCAAAAGCATCAATTCTTCAGTGCTCAGCCTTCTTTATGGTCCAACTCTCATATCTGCACATGACTTACTGGAAAAACTATAGCTTTGACTATATGGGCCTTTGTTGGCAAAGTGATGTCTCTGCTTTTTCATATGCTGTCTAGTTTTGTCATAGCTTTTCTTCCAAGGAGTAAGCATCTTTTAATTTCAAGGCTGCAGTCATCGGCCACAGTGATTTTGGAGCCCACAAAAATAAAATCTGTTATTGTTTTCACTTTTTTCTTCTCTATTTGCCATGAAGTGATGGGACTGCATGCCATGATCTTAGTGTCTTGAAAGTTGAGTTTTAAGGAGGTTTTTCACTCTCTTCTTTCACCTTTATCAAGAGACTCATTAGTTCCTCTTCCTTTTCTGCCATTAGAGTGGTATCATCTGCATATCTGAGGCTGTTTATAATAATCACATCCAAAACATATTTCCACTGCACCATCTAGACTGCTATTTGACCAAACAGGACACCATAATCTAGCCAAGTTAACACGAAAAAATAACCATCACAAGTGGTTTGTTTTCAGTCATCTTTTTTTTAAAAAATCCGCAGTGCCTTCCAATCCCAGGATAGAACAAAAAAGGCTAAATATATAGAGAAGGGTTTAAAATGAAATCCAAACATGAAATCACTCTGCTGCCCACACTCTGGCCATAGGGGGAGAAAAGAGCCAGAGAAGACTGGTTGTCGTGTCTCCAGAGGGGTGCATCGTGTTGGAATCTGGCATCTGTTGAAAGCTGCTGAGCACCAGGCTCCATTATGCTCCAGTGCAAGTCGAGTTTTTTCTCCTTTGGTGCCAGAAGCTGTGATGAGTTCAGCCTTCCCAGGTGAGAAAGCGAAAGCCAGTCTGGCTGGCCATTTGGAGGGTCTGAAGCTCTTGGTCCTGGTATCTCTTTGCACTTGGTGTTGTAAGAGATGAGCCCTTATGTTTTCTGGAACATAAATGGAATGGAGTTTCTGTGAATGCATTCAAGGGATATACCTTTATGTGGTGCCACCTGGAATTGCACTTAGTAATTTTGCCACCCATTCTGACTAAACTCTTTATCTCTTCGTGGGAAGGTGATGGCTGGAAGTGGCTCTTATGATTGCAGGCAGCAAACCTGTGTTTTTTATTCTCTGAAATCATGTCTTGTTGTCTGAGCTGCAGGTTTAGATGCAAAGTAAATTTGACTTTCTAAAAAGCTTTATTTTTTTCCCTTGCTATATGATAACTGTGTGTTTAGGGCAAAGCTGTTGGAGGCTTTTTTAAAAGCACAAGCGTGTGGTTTCATGTGTTTACAGATAGAAAACATGTGTGCTACTGCTGTTCTGAAGCCTATGGGGCCATTTGTGAAGCCATGAGCTTCTTATTTATGAATAATCTCTTTTCTGTCGGCAGACTTTTCTTTGGACCTTTCCTTTCCTTCCTAAGGGAGCAGAATGAGCAAAAGAAGGCAAATAAGAATGCACATCTCCATTATATACCATCAAGCACATCAGAGCTGTGATGTGGTGACCAGTGTGTACTAATGCCCCCATTTTGTAGATAAGAAAACTGAGAGTTCAGTTCAGTTCAGTCACTCAGTCATGTCCAACTCTTTGCGACCCCATGAATCACAGCACCCAGGGCTCCCTGTCCATCACCAACTCCCAGAGTTCACTCAAACTCACGTCCTTCGAGTTGGTGATGCCATCCAGCCATCTCATACTCTGTCGTCCCCTTTTCCTCCTGTCCCCAATCTCTCCCAGCATCAAAGTCTTTTCCAACGAGTCAACTCTTCACATGAGGTGACCAAAGTACTGGAGTTTCAGCTTTAGCATCATTCCTTCCAGAGAAATCCCACGACTGATCTCCTTCAGAATGGACTGGTTGGATCTCATTGCAGTCCAAGGGACTCTCAAGAGTCTTCTCCAACACCACAGTTCAAAAGCATCAATTCTTCGGTGCTCAGCTTTCTTCACAGTCCAACTCTCACATCCATACATGACCACAGGAAAAACCATAACCTTGACTAGATGGACCTTTGTTGGCAAAGTAATGTCTCTGCTTTTTAGTATGCTATCTAGGTTGGTCATAACTTTTCTTCCAAGGAGTAACCGTCTTTTAATTTCATGGCTGTAATCACCATCTGCAGTGATTTTGGAGCCCAGAAAAATAAAGTCTGACACTGTTTCCCCTGTTTCCCCATCTATTTCCCATGAAGTGATGCGACCAGATGCCATGATCTTAGTTGTCTGAATGTTGAGCTTTAAGCCAACTTTTTCACTCTCCTCTTTCACTTTCATCAAGAGGCTTTTTAGTTCCTCTTCACGTTCTGCCATAGGGGTGGTGCCATCTGCATATCTGAGTTTATTGATATTTCTCCCAGCAATCTTGATTCCAGGGTGTGCTTCTTCCAGCCCAGTGTTTCTCATGATGTACTCTGCATAGAAGTTAAATAAGCAGGGTGAGAATAAGAAAGACTTCCTTGGTGATCATTGCAAAGAAATAGAGGAAAGCAACAGAGTGGGGAAAACTAGAGATCTTTTCAAGAAAATTAGAGATACCAATGAAACATTTCATGCAAAGATGGGCTCAATAAAGGACAGAAATGGTACGGACCTATTGAAGCAGAAGATATTAAGAAGAAGTGGCAAGAATACACAGAACTGTACAAAAAAGATTTTCATGACCAAGATAATCACGGTGGTATGATCACTCACCTAGAGCCAGACATCCTGGAATGTGAAGTCAAGTGGGCCTTAGAAAGCATCACTACGAACAAACTGAGAGTTGGAGAAGATAAATCACTTGCCTAAGGACTCACTTATATGCTTTTATACTTCTTAGAGGCTAATGCTGAGTTCTAGTTTCATTAAGAAAAAAATTGCATAACCCATGGGGGTGAAAGAGGTTTTGTCTCAGTTGACTACACTGGACCATTGGTCAGGGTTCCAGTAGGCTGTCTAATTTTGTGATGACTCCTTTCTTCTTGCTCAGTCATCAGGATCCTCTTTGCCTGAATCATTTCAAGGGTGACCTGCCTCACTGCTGGGTGGCTTGAATCAGGACCAAGAAGGGTCTGTTGTCTCTGGTTCATTCAAACTCCTGACATTTTTTCACTGAATGGAATGCAAAACCAGATCACAGAATTTCTTTAGTTTGGTGTGCAAAGGAAAAGCCTACCAGTATTGCTTAAATCAGATCCTCAGCTAAGGGCCACGCCTAGAGACCGTTTCTCTGGGGAAACAAGCTTTACAAAGTCAATGTGCTTTCCTCTCACTGTATAATAGAAAATTTGGAAAATATAAATAAAACTATAATATTGCTCATAACTGCATCCTTGAAACTACTGTCAGAATCTTGAGATTATGGCCTGTAGTGCTGAAACTGGCTGAGATTAGCCTGGGTGCCAACCAGGCGCATTTATTCCCCATTTCATGTTCAAACACATATGGCAGCTTGAAATAGCATGGTGGGGATATTCACATCACAGTGACGGGCACAAACTACAAACCAAAGCTGTTTTATCTTTTGCTGGCCACATTTTTGTCAGGATTCACCTGGATATTGTCTTCTAGTCTTTTAAAAAGTTGTGTATTTTAAACAGAGTGAAATTTATTTATTTTTTCATTTAACATAGCAACACAAGCATTTCCTTCTAGAATTAAAAAAAAAACTTGTAAGCAAGGGATATTCACATCACAGTGACGGGCACAAACTACAAACCAAAGCTGTTTTATCTTTTGCTGGCCACATTTTTGTCAGGATTCACCTGGATATTGTCTTCTAGTCTTTTAAAAAGTTGTGTATTTTAAACAGAGTGAAATTTATTTATTTTTTCATTTAATATAGCAACACAAGCATTTCCTTCTAGAATTAAAAAAAAAACTTGTAAGCATCATTTTAAAAAATAGAAGGAAAATTCTTTACTGAATAGATGTACTATGAATTATTTAATGGTTCGAATTCTTGGGCATATGTATTGCTTTCGATGATTAAAACTTGTACTTCAGTGAGCATATTTATGTATTACATATCAGGTGCCAGAAATAGACTTACTGGGTAAACTGACAGCAAATTCTTTGACACCTGGTGAGTGGTGCCTTGTGCAAACAGCTTAGCAGTTTGAGTTTCTGTTTTCTTTTTTTCTTTTCTCCATTAGCTCTTGAGTTCTGTAAAATCAGTGACTTGTAGTTTGCTTTGTATCTTTAGTATCTACTGCAATGCTTGACTTATGGAAAACAATAAATAGTTATCAACCAAAATAACACCTCATTTATGCCTAACAGAGATGTACTGATTTTCAGTAGGGCCTGTAGTTTCAGCAAACCCTGAGGACATTGAGAAGATGAGTAAGGTCAACAAAAGATGTAGCCTGTGTTAGGTGGTAAAAAATGTTATCTTGCTGTGAAAAGAAGAGAGGCGAAAAGCAAAGGAGAAAAAGAAACATATAAGCATCTGAATGCAGAGTTCCAAAGAATAGCAAGAGATAAGAAAGCCTTCTTCAGCGATCAATGCAAAGAAATAGAGGAAAACAACAGAATGGGAAAGATTAGAGATCTCTTTGAGAAAATTAGAGATACCAAGGGAATATTTCATGCAAAGATGGGCTCGATAAAGGACAGAAATGGTATGGACCTAACAGAAGCAGAAGATATCAAGAAGAGGTGGCAAGAATACACAGAAGAACTGTACAAAAAAGATCTTCACGACCCAGATAATCATGATGATGTGATCACTAATCTAGAGCCAGACATCTTGGAGTGTGAAGTCAAGTGGGCCTTAGAAAGCATCACTACGAGCAAAGTTAGTGGAGGTGATGGAATTCCAGTGGAGCTGTTTCAAATCCTGAAAGATGATGCTGTGAAAGTGTTGTACTCAATATGCCAGCAAATTTGGGAAACTCAGCAGGGGCCACAGGACTGGAAAAGGTCAGTTTTCATTCCAATTCCAAAGAAAAGCAATGCCAAAGAATGCTCAAACTACTGCACAATTGCACTCATCTCAGATGCTAGTAAAGTAATGCTCAAAATTCTCCAAGCCAGGCTTCAGCAATACGTGAACCATGAACTCCCTGATGTTCAAGCTGGTGTTAGAAAAGGTGAAGGAACCAGAGATCAAATTTCCAACATCCTCTGGATCATCAAAAAAA